>JAOVVB010000043.1:2146018-2158105 GCA_028570985.1 Heterobranchus longifilis
AACTTAACGTAAATAAGAGACTCAACCCAAGATTTAATTTCTTTGTATTAATAAGTTAGGCAGAGAGTTCTGCCATAATCAGCCAAATACACTCCCTGTTTAAAATTTAAAGTAAATGACTGTTCATAACATCACTTTTAAACAACATTTTGATTTGAGCGGCTAAGATTCTCAGGGCGGATATTTTACATGCCCTCGTCTCAGACTGTTTTCTGTAACGACCCTCTCATAGTGGCGTTCCACATTACTGCATTTATTAACACCACGGTTTCAGTACATATGAGACAAACTTATTTTACAATTCCCTCAGGAAAATAAACATACAATGATCTGTCCAATCATCTTTGAAGATTCAGTTTTTAAAAGTTAGATAAGTTTTTTTTTGGAGTAAGCTATGCTGTGTTGCACGTTTATTTGTGTTTTGTGAAGATTTGGGCACTTGGTAGGGGCAGTACGGTTGTTTCTGATAGATGGATGCGTATAGCCACGCCCATCTTAAAGCAAAAGTACTGTATTCATCCGGAAAAGTGATGGCAGCTGTGAGGTAATCTGGCACAAAACTGTTCATAACGTCTTTTCTACTCAGCATTTTGATTTAGTGTATGGTGCAGTTTTAACGTTAAGAAAATATCAAAAAAAAAAAAAGAAATTCTGTTGAGTCAGTTTGCCTGATACTGTGACAAAATCAGATGGACAGACATTCAGAGATACAGACATACGGACAGACATAAAGACGTAAGAGAGGTTTCGGTCCTCCGATGTATAAAACAAAGATATCATTGAAAGAGTGAGTTCTGACCAATATATAGACAAAACCTTTCTTTTATTTATATAGATTGTTTAACAAAATAATCTAGTACCTAGTTGTGCATTCTTCCTTCCACTCATAAATTTATTTTAAAATGTAATCACTCCAGAGCATAGCCTATACTGTAGGCCTATTCTATATAAACAGCTGATACTAGTAGTATACTATAGTTTTCCCTTACAGAACTCACTCTTCTTCTTTGGCTTCTCACGCTTCTTTGGCTTCTTTCTCTTTTCTAAAAAAAAAAATAGTTATATATATATATATAGATTAAGTCCTTGCAGGTGTTAACAAGCGCTTCGGTGACGTGCTCAATGTTCCTGAGTATGCTTCCAAAGTTTAAAACTTATTGGACAACTGATGCTGCCATCCTCAAACTCGGTTTGTTGATACAGGCATATAAAACTAAATAGAAGAGCAGTGACATGCTAATTAGTGTAGATTTTTTTTTCTTTCTTTCTGTTTTAATTAATCGCAAACTGAATTTAGAACTAATTTAAACATTTCGATGGAATAATGGTGTTCTAGTATTGTGTATATAATTTGGGACATTAGGCAATATTCTATATACTTTTATCAGTAATATGTGAATTTTTTGGGAACGTTGTGAAATGCTGAGATAATGTATTTTAAACTGAATAAGTGCATATATGCTTAATTTTAAAAGCACAAAAAATGCTTTTGAATTAATTTTTAAATTGTTGCAGAAACATTTCCAAATGTGTATTGTCTTGTTTTGTAGGTCTTGACTTCATAAAGGGAAATATGTAGGAGAACTCTCAGCTTACAAGTGATTGCACTTCATCAGAGGAAGAGGATTTCTTCAAGCCACTGAAGACATCTCGGGCACAAGGCCCAGCAGTGCTTGATGGCTATCTTACGTGTGCTGGTGACGACAT
Source organism: Heterobranchus longifilis (assembly GCA_028570985.1). Taxonomy (NCBI): domain Eukaryota; kingdom Metazoa; phylum Chordata; class Actinopteri; order Siluriformes; family Clariidae; genus Heterobranchus; species Heterobranchus longifilis. Next base: position 2,147,726 of record JAOVVB010000043.1, read on the forward strand.
GGGTATCCTGAAAACCTTCCCACATCTGTTGAAGCTGTCATTAAGGCTCAACACTCCCCTACCTGCATCTGCTGCTTGCGAGCAACTTTTTAGCAGTGCTGGCCTCATTTTCAGTCCAAAAAGAACTAGAATAAGTTCCAAGAACTTTGAGAACCAGCTTTTGTTGAAGTTGAATAAAAATATTGCCCCCCTCTGAGACTGAGCGGTAAATCAAATCAAAGTCCGCTCTGATTTTTTTTTTTCATTGTAGACTAAAAATATCTTTTTTTTTTTTGAGGAAAAATAAATCTTTTACTTGTGCCTTTTTTGAACATTTGAGTTTGACTGAGACTGACTTATGTTCTGCCATTTTAAAATACTGAAGTGTTCAATTTCATTTCTATATTAGGAAATAAAACCTCATAAATAAACGGTTTCTTGTTTTTCACATTTCTTGGTGTTCTTTGAGCCTACATTCAGTACGAGTAAAATACTTAAGTTCTTTTAAAATCGGATACTTTAAGACTTTTACTCAAGTCTTATTGGAATTGGTGTACTTTTACTCAAATATGGCTTTCAGGTACTCTTTACACCTCTGCTGAAAATGCACATTGAGGACACTTTGTGTGCTAGATTGCAAAACTAAGCACCTCTGTCCATGTTTATAAACCTCATATTCCTTGACTATAATATAACTCAAACTTCCCTTTCAAAAACATACGTCACTAAGTAGCCTATAAATCTGAAACGTAAGAGTTCATTGCTCGTCCTCGTTTGATCAACCTTGACTCTCATCTCTGGTCGTGTGTACGAATAAGAATGCTGTCAGTCAGAAGACAGGAATGCAGACATCGCTCCACATTTCTACACCAGCGCACAAGATAGCAGCAGCGTGTGAAAAGAAATGTGAAGATGGTGCCATCGAAAAAGGTCACAACCTTTTTGCGATCAGGGTGTGAAGCGTTTGTACATGTTTTCTCAAAGGCATGCCCAGAAACAGCCAAACGCTTCCTGCTACCACCATTTCGTCAAATATTCAAACAAACAAACAACACCCTGAAGTCAGGTTCACACAGAGGCCTCATGATTTTCTGCTCTTTTAACTCAGGCATCTAAACATCTTCAATTAAAAGCTTCTGAATCACTGAAAAACTAAAGCAACCTGAACCATTCATACGATTCACTTCCTACTTCTTCTTTTTTATACATGCTTCATTTACAGAATTTGTAAACATTTACAGTAAATTTATTATCCAGCATTCATTTTTTTTTAGCTAATGATGCATGTAAATTCACAAATGGTTTATTTATTTTATATATTTTTTTTAAATAAAATAATGACTAAATAATGGTTTGTTTATTTTATAAAATAAACAAACAAATAAATGAATGAATAATAGAATAAATAAATAAATAAATAATTAAATAAAGGCATTTTTAATATTTTTTCACATTGGATTTTTGATGATTGATTTATTTTTAGATGAGATTTTTTAAAGAAATGATTTACAGATTTTTTTATGTCATTAAAAATTGTTGCTTTATTCTTACAAATGACCCACAATTTATTTAATTCCATGTATTTTTTATATAAATAATTTACATATTTTTTATTTACAATTTTCACATTAAATTTTTAACAGGTTTTTTTATTTACATAATTTATTTAATTTCATGTGAGAATATTATTGTATTTGCATTAATGATTCACATATTTTCAGGTGCATTTATTTTATTTTATTTTTTATAAATAATTAACTTATTTTCACGATCATGTATTTTTGTTCACATAAATATTTTTGTTTCCATTTCCCATTTGATATTTTAAATGACTGATTCTTTCTGTATATGCTTTCACATAATAATATTTATATGCCTAATTTATTTTCAGATAAAATTCATTTAATTGAACAAAAAGTTTTTTTTGTCTTTTTTTACATGATTCATTCATTTTTATGTATAATTTTCATCAATTAAAAAAATATATATTTTAACATGGTATTGTTTCACACTTCTGGTAATTCCACATATTATTTTTAATCATAATTAAATTTACATGGATCCCCACCCACAACCCAAGCAATTGATTTTTTTGCATACTTTTATTTTTCATTTTTCCACATGCAGATAAAATGTGCTTTTGTTTTTCAAGATGTTATTTTCTGGCATGATTCATTCATTTTCACACGTGATCTCATATTGTTTACATGATGCCACAAGTGTTTATGTGGTCACTTTCAGATCATAACAGGTTGAAATGTACCATCATATGTTCTTCATGTGTTGTTTACATACTCACATCAACATGAAAATGAAATGTGCGTGATTTGGTTACAAAAGCTACAAAGGGTAATGTTTGGGTTAGGACCGGGTTACCACTCGTATGACTTCCTTTTGTGTGAAATCAAAAACAAAATCCAGCCCGCATGCCCTCACTTGTTCAAATTTGTACAAATCTCTTACGAAATCAAGTTACACACTCTAGATCAAGTCAACGATTAAGCCATTCGATACATTCGGAGTACTGAAACACAATATCCTAAGTTCATCCCTGCTCTTCTTCTCGTATCTATAACTTAAATTCACTCTGGGTTAAAGTGCATATTGTTCAAAAACAATCCACATTAAAAACAATGGCGTGACAGTGTACGATTAGCACTTTACCACATTTGCTGTCTTTCATAAGCCCATGAATGTCACGAATGACAAAATGCATGTTATTACTACATACACTTGTGTCAGACGTTGCTATGATATATCACAGTCGTGCCAGGGCATGCACACTCTCTCTTATTTCAGACACAGACTTAATGCAACAGTTATCTGCTCCTGTTTGGTTTTGCTTTATAATACATATATTGTACTTTTTACTGTATAAATTGAAAAGAAAGCAGTGTTTATCTGTAAGTTCATCAAACTGGCAACAAAACAAATGGGATAGTGTACCCCTTCTTCTGACAATGAAACAATCAGTTATAGGGGTCTACATAGAACACTTAAAGATGTAATTATACCAGAGGAGCAAATATATTGAGCACAACCATCTTCAATCGACCTTGTATGTCTTTCTTTTCAATCAAAAGTCCTTTTAAGTCATTGGCTTCCGATCAACTGGTCTTCGTCTTAAATGAACGACCGTTTGTAAATCTTTATCCTCAATTCAAATGTCTTTTGAAGTCTTTGGAAGTCTTTGAAAGCGTTTGTCTTAAATCAACAAGTCTTTTTAAGTGAATGTTCCAATCAACAAGTCTTTAAGTCTTCATACCTCTTTGCTTTCAATTAACAAATCTTTGCAAGTCTTTGGCTTTAAGCAGCCAGTCTTCAAATGTCTTCATAAGTTTTTGTCTTCAATTAACAAGTCCTTGTATGTCTTTGTAAGATTTTGTAAGTCATCGTAAGTCTTCATAAGTCTTAGTAAGTCTTGATAAGTCTTACTTGTCTTCCTGTAATTAGAAGACTTAGAAATTAAAGACAAAGAGTTTTTAAAGACTTGTTGATTAAAGATCAATACTTAGAAGACGTACGAAGGCTTGTTGAGTGAAACCAAATACTTATGAAGACTGGATTGAAACTGAATACTTACGCCCCCCACCCCCCCAACCAAAAAAAATACAAATTTTGAAAAGAATTCTTTCAACAGTTCTTATCTTCCTAATGGAATGAGAATGAGAGTGCACTCTTCTCCTGACAAAGAAAGAGTCAGTCAGTCTATATGGAACCCTTAAAGATTATATGTAACTGCTAATTATACCAGAAGAGCAAATATATTGAAAACAAAGCAATACTAACAGTTTTTTTAGGATTTAAAAGTTTTAGCTAAATAACCCTATGTTTTAAGGAAAGATTACTTGTAAAACAAGGTGTTTCTGCACTGAAGACCAACTATAAAATGAGTATGGGTTGTAGACCACTTTGAGTGTCTATATCTCCACTTTTCTTTATACACTCTCCTCTTATACAATTCTGATTTACAATTATACCTAAACACTTTTTATTTTGTTTACAGTAGGCCTATACACCATTCCCTACATACTTTCTCTGCCCTCTTTATTATACATTTCCCCCCTTTTTCCCTATATACACTTTACAATAGGCTTATAAACTCTTCCCAATTCACTCTTTCCTTTACACTGCACCTTATACACTCTTCCCTCATACATTTTTTCCCATACACTGTCCATGTCCACTGTCCATGTCCATTTTTCCACTGTACCCTATCCAGATACATTAGTGGTTTTCAACTCTGGTACAGACTGGCGCACTTGGGCTGCAAATTTTATCGCTTTTCCTGCTCTATCAAGCCCAGTTCAATTTAGAAAGCCTATTAATTAGCTGATTAATAAGACCAGTTGTGCTGAGGGCAATAAATGTGCAGAGCAGGAGTCCTCCAGGATGGGAGTTGAATACCCTTTTGCTTATACATTATTCTCTATACATTCTTCCTTATATACTCTTCCATACACACTATTCCTCATACAAGTATTCTTCCCTATATAATGTTTCCTATACACTCTTTCCTATATGGTGTACTTCTTTGCTACCATTCTATACACACACTCTTATATACAAACCTTCCTATACACTTTCTCTCTTCCACTGTTCTGTATACACTTTCCTAGACATTTTATGTTTACAAATCTTTTATGATGATAAAAAGAAACCCTCATGGTGCTTCAGGTGTATGTACCCTCCTAAAGGGGCTCTATGTGGAATCTTCTCTGATAAGGGAAAAATATTTCTTCAATACCTGTTGCTCACAGTGAAGGACAACCAAAGGCCACATAAAGGTTCAGGATTTTATTTCAAATAAGAGTAGCTTGTCCAAGACTCCTTGGATAGGCCATGGTCAGGTGCTTCATTTTAAAATCCATGTTTGGCATAAAATTCTACATTCACGCCAGGAGAAAAGTAATTAATAATTGTTTCAATGGTAGATAAATGAAACTAAATAAATAACTTTTTTTTTTTTTTTTTTTAAATCCAATGGTCCCAATCTATAAGAACCTTATGCAGAAATCCCTATGCAGATAATTAAAACTATGGAAGATATCTGAAAAGCTAATAAATCTGGAATTAAAATTTGAATTTGAAAGTTTGCATGGTTTTTCAGAAGGTTTATCTTTTTTTTTTTTTTTTTTAATTCTGGCTTAATTCCTTTATCAAAATAATTCATCTTATTTCATAAGTAATATTACCACAAATTTGATGAACAACCCCAACACACTGGCGCATCCTGGGTAAAGAAAGCAAAGCTAACCGATTGGGACAATTTCTTTCTCCAACCTGTCGTGTCCATCCGTTATTGACACAAGATCTGCCTCCTTTTCAAAAGTTGTAACTTAAGCTGAACACACAGACACACGCCCGCGTGACATGCGTGGTGACCTCTGTTTTTCCCCGCACCTTTTCTGCACGTTATTCTAATCAGTAACCATGAACTATTTTCATATTTAAAAACCTTTTAATGAAGTTATTTATACACGTATAAACCGGTCCAAATTCGTCTGCGTACAAGTGAACCAGATAAGCCTTCTCTCTCGCCCCCTTTCTTAAAAAGATGTCTGGTAAGCGCACGCCACCTGCTTGTGTGCCATGAAATTCCTGCTCCGCACAGGTGAGTGCTCAGGTGAGGCAGGTGATCTAAATAAGCAAAATGAATACATGCAAAATCGAACATTACTTTATTTCTGATCAATGCTGCAAATGTAAAGACAGTATTTTATATAATTGTTTATCGTTATTTTTTTCTTCCTTTAAAAAAAAAAAGTGTTCGTTTCTTCTGGTAAGTCAGGTTGAATAAAGCTCGAGGCTCCGCCTCCGTAGGCAGGTCTGGAGGTGTCGGAGCTCTATATTAGACAGCTCTCTTTCACATAGGATGTGTTCTTTTACTTGCGCAGGTAGAGCTCCAGCTGCTCCTCTAAACTCTGAGACGCTTGATCGCTAGCCTGGTTGGTCTGAGTTACAGTGAGCACCGGGGATTTTACTTGTCTTCTCTTTTTTTTCCTTCTTAAACTTTTCTTCTGACCATGAAGCTGGAGGTTTTCTGCGGCGCGCATCACCACGCGAAAGCGCAGGAGACGTGCAGCGACGCCGAGACCAGCGTGCCATCCCCGCTCTCCGGAGAAGACGAACTGGGCTCAGATGGTGACTGCGCAGCGCACAGCCCGTGCGCACCTGTCGCGTCTTCCGCCGCCATGTCCTCCGCGGCGGCGCGCATCGAGGCCAAGGACAAGGGCAAGCCGTACACGCGCAGACCAAAGCCGCCGTACTCGTACATCGCCCTGATCGCCATGGCCATCCGTGACTCCAGCTCGGGCCGCCTGACGCTCGCTGAGATAAACGACTACCTCATGCGCAAGTTCCCGTTCTTCCGCGGCACGTACACGGGCTGGCGCAACTCGGTGCGCCACAACCTGTCGCTTAACGACTGCTTCCTGAAGGTGCTGCGCGACCCCTCGCGCCCTTGGGGCAAAGACAACTACTGGATGCTGAACCCGCACAGCGAGTACACGTTTGCCGACGGCGTATTCCGGCGACGCAGGAAGCGCATCGGTAAGAAGACGGGCCGGGAGCAGGACGAGAGCGCAAACCAAGTCTCCTCGGACTCTATAAGCGCGCCCTCAGCGACAAAGTTCACGAGCCCGTTCGCCATCGATAGCATCCTGAGCCGACCTTTCCGCAAAAGGGAGCAGCCGGATGACCAGTGCGTGCCAGAGGACGTCGCTGCGGGCACTTGGCCAGGGCGCGCTCCCGCACCGACGCCTTACGTTACGCGCGGAGCACCGCTCCACTCGCTTGATGCGAGCTCCGCGGTGCACTGCACCCTCCGCTCCTACGGCCTGATGGGCGTCGCGTTTGAGGACTTGGCCTCCGGAGTCCGGCATGAAAGAGACTTTCTCAGCGTACCTCTAAGCTCAGAGCGTCTTCCAGTCCCGAGGGTCACACCGTCCACCAAAGTCGCAGCCTTCCACCCGTTTCAAATAGACTACTTATTATCCTAATGCTGCGCAGGACATTGTTTTAATGCACTTTAAACGCACTGTACTTGCTTATAGACTTTAAACAGAATACATTTCACCAAGAAGTTGCCACCGGTGCACTTGGAAACTTTAGTAAATGTAAAATGGAACACAAGCACAAATACAGGAGATACTTTTGTCCTGTTAGTAAATAATGTTGTATAATAATGTTGTATTATGTATTTATGATGTGCTGTTGGTCATTTTCCCCTGTGTGTGTGAGTGTGTGTTGCATGTTCGGAATGATGCTGCAAAAGGTTTTTTTTTTTTTTACTCTACTGAAATATCACTTTGCTTGCTCTGTCGACTTTAAAGAGCAATGACACTGATAGCAATGTTGTTGTTTTTTTCTTCTGTTTTAATAATTAAAGAAAAGGTCAGTTAAAAGGTACAATGACAATCTCAGCTCTGCCTGTAAACTGCACAGGACTGCTAATGTCTACTGAAAAGAATGCATGCGAAAATTTTTAATGAGCAATAAATGTTTATTTCCATCCAGTTTACTTTTTTATGAGACATGTTGTGAAATACAATGTTGACACTTAAGAAACGAAAGATAATTATATAGCTTACACTAAAACATAAAACAACAAATGAGCTGGAGAAGAAAGCAAAAGGTTATGTGTGTGTTATTAAGTTTGTTTGTATTTAGAATGACTAATTGGCATTTTTGCTGAGAATGTGTGTTTTTTTAAAAATAATATGTCAGGTAAATATATTCCTAACAAAAAGTAAAAACAAAAAATCTTAATTTGTAATATAAGATTGAAAGATTAAAGCAAAATAACGTAGAACAAAACAAAATATAATACAATATAATAAGACATAATACAATGTAGTAATAATAACAAACGGTTATATAACTGATATATGCTATATTCTAGTGTATAATATTATAATTCAGTTACATGTAGTCATATCCTAAAAAATGTAAATGATTATATATATATATATATATATATATACATACACAAATATGTTTGCTTATGTTTAGTTTATCAAATATGTAAACATATGATTACAAATTCTAACTAAATCTAGACATCTGCGAGACCCTAAATGGTATGTATTTCGAATAATATGATTTTTTGAAAGGTGGAGGTTGAGGGTTCAAGCTGCTGTCCACGGTCCTGAACTCCAGTCAGGGTCACAGCCATTAATTCAGACGCTTTATTCGTAAAATGATATACTGTAGTTTAATGAGGTCACACTAGACAGTTTTAGACATACGTTCTCCACAATGCCATAAAATAATAAAATGAGGACAAACTCACTTAACTTAAATAAAGCATTAAAAAAAACATGTGAAAATTCTCAGACACGCCCACTTTAACAACCTTCAATTAAAGTATGGGTTTAACCCGGATTGACTCTGAAGTCACGTGATCACCAACGCAAATCCCTAACAATGAACATCTTGGCTAGCTGCAAAATACGGATTTGTATCAACAATGTAATCATAACAAAATCTTATATATCACACATATATTTTAGACACTCACGGTCTTACGTAATATAATGAATCTGTCTAGCCACATAATCTCTCGCTAATTCATATATAATTTATTAGAATTAGTCTAATAATAACTTGCCCTTACACCTGCCTACGAGATGACGAAAGGTAAAAAAGATGTAACCACATGTTGCACTTAAAATAAAAAAACAAAAACAAAATGTCTGCCTTAAAATGCAAATAATAAATATTAAAAGACATAAATATGTAGGACAAGAAAACTAAATAAACAAATATGCAAATGTTCCTACAATAAAAAAAATAATGAATGCAAAGGCTGTTTCACATAAGTAATTTAATACTGTAGATATTTAATATTTAATATTCAGCTAAAATAATAGATAGATAGATAGATAGATAGATAGATAGATAGATATAGATAGATAGATAAATATAATAAATGAATGTAGAGTAAGGAAAAAATATTCAAGCAGTAAAGTAAAAAAATAATATAAGTAAATTAAAAAAGTATATAACAATTAACATTTTGTGATGTGCAAATGACACATCCAAATTTGACATTCCAAATGTACATGCACAGTGTCACACACTCTAAGATTATGTATGGCCACCTATATAGCTTCATTGGTTCCAATTTATATGTAAAAATTAGTCCTCAGGCAGCTGGAGCTAATATTTGGTGAAATTTCTTCTTTAACTATTAAAATCCAAGACAGTAAAAGAAAATAAGAGGAACTTAAATAAAAAATGAAATAATGAAGGATGACCAACAGACTATGATGACCAGAAGCAAATAATAGAGTCTAGGCAAATTTAGAACAAAATAAAAAGGAGAAACAAAAGGCACTAAAAAGGTTAGTTGCACCTGCTTTTCTCAGCCCAAGAGTTTGTTGATTTTATTTATCTGAGTTTTGAATTAAAAGTTTTAATTTCGCGAAAAGAGGGTAACCTGAAGTGAAAGGCTCGTCATCCTCCATGACAGCTCTAAGAACCATTCTTTCAAAAGTTGAGGAATAAGGCCATAGTATGAGGAAAGAAAAAAACCCACAGATTAAATATCCTTGTCATTCAGTACATTCAGTTTGCAGCTCAAATCTATAACATTGCTGGATCTAGACCTAACCAACTGAAGCAACCCTAGATCATAACACTGCCTCCAGATGCTTGTACAATGGATATTTTGCATGATGGTCACTAGGTTCTGGAATTGATTCAGTCTGAACTCATCAGACCACATGATCTTTGTCCATTGCTCCACACTCCATTCTTTATGTGTCCTAGCAAACTGAAGGCTTTTTTCTCTGGTTAGTCTCACTAACAAGTTTTCTTTTGAACACACAGCTGTTTCGTTCCATTTCTCATTACACTGTGTTGTTGAAATTCTCCTACCTTCAGTATGAAACATAGCTATGTTCAATCCTGTCCATTTTTTACAATGCAAATTTACCAAGCATTTAATTAATTGCTAATATTTCTTTTGTTATTTTACTCTTGATTTCTTCCTGATTTCTTCAGCGAATTGTTAATGATATCATGCCAGGTTTTAGGACACTTGTTGGACATTTCTTATCCAAGTTTATTTTTTTTATATAGCTCTATCTCCTTTGTTGTTTTTGTTGCTTGATGGAGGGCAATAATTTGACCCTTTTTAAAATGGTGACTTTATTTTGGCCAGATGGTGTATTTACAGAGGTTGTAAGGCAGAGAGGGGTTGTTGCATGAGGAGAGAGATAGATAGGCAAACAAAAAGACAGAAAAAATTATTTATATATATATAGAAAGAGAGAGAGAGAGAGAGAGAGAGAGAGAGAGAGCATATAAATAGATAGCCAGATAAATAGACAGACAGACAGACAGACAGATAGATAGATAGATAGATAGATAGATAGATAGATAGATAGATAGATA
>JAOVVB010000043.1:2218567-2236542 GCA_028570985.1 Heterobranchus longifilis
TCTAGTAGGAGATACTGAAACACAAGTAGTGATTAATGTTGTGCCAAGATAAGCACGTAAATGAGCACCATTTCAGAGAACATTAAAAACCAGGAAGAATAAAACAAAAGTGTTCTAGTGTTCCAGCCCTGTAATGCTTTGACTAATTATTTAATTAATTATTGATGAGATCACATCAACCTGGGTCTAAAAAGCCAAAGATCTGATGTACAAAATAAAAAAACAAAAATCATCTGCATATCAAAAATACTATAAATTAAATCTCCATGTGTCCAAAATAAAACAAAGCCTCAGAAATGTCAAAATGAACAATATCTATTTATATATGCAATGACTAAAATGTGTCAGTCTCAAGTCCAACAAATCTCATTTTCTAACAGAAAAATGATCTAAATCTCTGTTTCTTAATATTTGTACTGGAACATGTCTGAGATTACAAAATGATGTTTAATCATGTGATAAATTACAGAAACAGTGCATACTACATCTCAAAAGACATAATGACAGTAATGACAAAATCACTTAATGGAAATCAGAATGATTTTGTATGTGATAAATGACAAACGTCAAACGGAAATAAACAAAACTAAATATGTTAGAAATGACATGAGCATCAATGTTAAAAATTTCCAAGTCTAAAAATGTCATAATATCATAAAAAAATGTAAAACAAATGTTTATGGCTGGAATGACAAAGAACTCATAATGAATCTCATTTTTGTGTCGTCTGTTTGTTTTAACAATTATGTGTCCAAAAAAATGAAAAGGAAAGAAAAGAAAATCTCCAAAATGTAAAATGTCTAAAATGACAGAATAACAATTTCTGTATCCAATTCAACAAAATCTTGTATCCAATTTGTCAAAATTACATTTATCTAAAAGATTACAAAAGTATTGTACATCAATCTATGTTCTAAATGACATAGTAACTCCCTCTTTATCTAAACCACATCTATCCATGTCCAAAATGACAATTACATTTACGTATTGAAAATGACAAACTCACATTTTTTAATATACAGGTACATAACAATGTACCTGTATCAAAAATGACATAATTACATGAATCTAAAATCACATCAATTTGTATGCAAAGAAAATTCATGTGTCTGTATACAAAATGACAAAATATAACATATATAAGTATCCACAATGAAAAAATACTATCACCTATAAAATTGAAAAGAAAATTATATTTATATTTGTTTTCAAAATAACAATATCATATCATAACGTATGCAGAATGACCAATACACATCTTTCTGTATCTAAAATGATAAGATTAAATATTAAATCTAATTCTATGCAGAATGAAAAAAAAAACTAAAAAATAACTCCACTTTTGTCTTATTTGTCCATGGCATATTGTTCTAGAAGTCTTGTTCAGATGCAATTTTGCAAACCTCAGTCATGCTTCTGTGTTATTTTTAGACATAAGAGTTTTTTTTTTCCCCTGGCAACCCTTCCAAACAAACTGTATTTGTTCAGTCTTCTTCTAATTGTGCTATCATCAACTTTAATATTTAACATGCTCAAAGAGACTGAGACTGAGACTGTGATGCTTGTCTTTAACCATTGCCTATGTCTTTTTCTCTTGGCATTGTGTTAACATGCACCTGGATGCTCCAGACCATCAACCTGCAAAAACGTCTGCTTCTATAGAGGTCTGCACACCTGCTGATGATTAATTATTCAAGAACTGATGATTAGCAGCACCTGGCTGCACCTTACCCCCGTAAATCCTATAGAAGAAGGAATGGGGTACATAGTATTGCCCATATGATTTTTTTTGTTTGTTAAATTTATTTAACAGTTTTGTTAAATAAATACTGACTACCAGAAAGGTTATTTGTTGTTTGCCTGAGGTTGTATTTGCCTGATACCAAGACCTGTTATTATCAGATGATTTTTATTGTGTCTTTACATACACACACACACACACACACACACACACACAATAGAATTAAAAGAAGGGTTACCAACTTTTGAACATGGCTGTTTAAAATGTGGTGTCTGAATTACAAAAACACCTATTTAAAAACAAAATTACAAAATCACATAAAAAACAAAATCATAACTATATCTATGCAAAATTACACAATACACATGTTTTACAAAAAAGAAAGATTTTTTTTCCAAATTGACAAAACATCTCTGTTACAAACAAAAAATCTGTCTGTGTTCAAAAAATGACAAGAGTATATCTATATCTTGAATGATACAAAAGCATATATCTGTGTACAAAACTTTTCATTAATGTTTCTCAGAATAAACATTACCTGCACCTTTACCAACTCTCAAAAAATGTATTTATTGCTATACAGGACCTGCAATACTCTAACATCATGTTCATGTAGTATTTGCTTTTAAATCTATTTGGGAAAGCTTTACACCTTAAAGCTTCTATGTGCAATGTTAAAACATAAAGACGTTCCCAAATCAAAGCTCTTAAAGAAGCTTGATACCTGGCTGTTGTGTACAGCAATTGAAAATAACGAGTAAGACTTATGGATTCCAAAAAGCTTTATTCCACTAAATGAGCTGTACATGATCCCGAGTGACAGAAGCTGCCCTGCAGCAAAGCCTCAGAGTTCATCTTTCATTCACATACCTACATACATCATGCAATGTGTTTGTCAGCATGATAGTAAGAGAAGAGTTGCAGGGAACCATGACAGAGCTCTGCACTAATATTTTCTGCACATACAGACAGAGGAATCTTTCGTCCCACTGCATCGGAGTGCCTTCCATCAGCACCTAGCGGCAGCACAGCAAGTTCAGCCCGCATAAGAGAAAACATTCATTACGAGAGAAGATTTCACCACGTGGACGCATCCTTTCAGCAGCTCCCTGATGGCCCCAAACAAAATTCCTGCAGAAGATGAGAAGCAGATAGAAAGGTTGATTCTGGGGTGAAATGAGTGCTGCTTCAAAATTTGAATTTGGTTCTATGTGGAATGCTTACTTTTAAGACTCTAAAGTGTTTTATTCTTTATAAAAACCAAAGTTTGGCAACAATTGTAATCTCTGATTTATTAAAGATCAAAATGTTGTACATTTATAGCTGCATTCAATAAACAAGTTCTTATAGCAGGTACAACAAAGTTGGTCCTTCACCAGCCTTTTTCTCTTTCTTTAAGTTAAAAGGGCAAAATATAAGGTGTGTCTTGTGGTCGAGAAACCAATTCCGAACATCTTTTTAGAAGTGCTGACACTGGAGAAACCTTACAAAAGTGACCTTGCTATAAGTGTTCTCCTTCCTCACATTTAGTTTCACCATATTGACATATTTGTATTTGTTTAATATGGTGCTTAAATTCTATTTATAATATTGATATGTTCAAATTGTGTCAGCCATTTGCTGTACGAGTCCCTGCAAACCTTGTTACAATGGAAACTATAATTGATTATATCAAGGTTGCAAATTTTTAACAATTTTCATTCCTGTTGTTTGGAAGATGCCATTATTGTACATTTATCTCCTTATATGTCTGAGCACTTGAGGATTGAGAGCCTTGCCCAAGGGCCCAACAGTTGTGACTGGAGCTTGGTGCCGGAGCTTGAACCCATGACATTCTGATCAGAAGACCTTACCCCTGCCCAACAATTTGTACAAATTGAACTGGTCTTTAAAAAGATATGAAGGTTAAAATGAAAGTTACGGGCATGGTAAACATCTCGACCTTTCCTTACAACTTCATTTGTTTGAAATAAAAAACAACCCAACCTCATTGTTCAAAGTTGTAGGATTTTCCCTGTATCTCTATCAAATAAAAATAAAAAAGACATGCTGAAGCATTATGTGCTCTTTCTCCAGAACTGAGCTTGCCTGTGATGGGAAGAAATATGAGGAATCCAGGATGTGCACTGACTCAGCTCTCTTGCAACAGGAAAGCACAAGCTTATGCGAAACCTTCCCGGTGGGCTAAAGAGCCAAACCAAGCAGAACGCAGTGGGACAAGGACGTGGGCTGCGCACATCACGGCCGTGCAGTCACAAAGGGCCAGTTCTGTTACAACTCATCAGATTTTATCATCTTTATTATTTATAAAGACTGGATTGTATCTGACCACTACTTCAGGGAACAGTAAAGAGTGGGAGGAAAGTTTATGGGATGGAAGGCATACTGTAATGACAGGATGATGTAATTAAGATGATCAGAGTGATGTGTGCCGTGCGCTTTAACTTTAATGTGCTTGTAATCTCTGGGGTTAATAATGATAATATCATGTGATTCGTAAATGAGCCTGTGCATTCATTATTTTCATTTTTACACTATGTCGATGCAGAAAAGGCAATGTTTTAGACCTAAGAGCCATGTTTTAAAAGTTAGCTTTGTTTCTATAAGAAGTACTGCATGAAACAGGTTTTTCTTACTTACTCATCGTCTCTACTGCTTAATCCTGTATACGGGGTTGTGGGGGGCCTGGAGCCTATCCCAGGAGACTTAAGGCATGAGGCGGACAGGGTGCCAATACATTGAAGGGCACACACATATACACATTCACACTCTACAGGCAAATTGGAAACGCCAATTAGCCTAATCTCAATGTCTTTGGACTGTGGGAGAAAACCGGAGTAACCGGAAGAAACCGACCAAGCACAGGGAGAACATGCAAACTCCATGCACATAGACCCGATGCGGGAATCAAACCTTGCCAGGAATCGAACCCGAGCCCTGAAGTTGCAAGACGCCAGTGCTAACCACTAAGTCACTGTACCGCTAGGTGTTTTCCTCCTTGCTTAAAAAAATAAGCATGTACTAAGACTTCATAAAGTGCTGAGAAACAGAATTCAAAAACATATCCTCCGAATGAATCCAAAAATTCAGCTGCATCTGATTCCTTCTTTTGTTCAAGATTCAAATGCATCACAATCACACGATAGCGGTTTCACCCCATGCTGTGTATTCTTATTGAATTGTGTAAACCTCAAACCACAAAATATATTAGGTTGATGAAATACGTGCCCTCCTGCAGTTGCACCGGTTTCGAAGAAGAGACCGACACAGAGATAGAAGGAGGGAGGGAAGGAGAGAGCGCACTGACATGCCAGAATGCTTACATTTCTAGGATGAGGCACCTCGCTTTATGACTGCAATTCATCATCTCGAGCCAGGAGGTGGTAAGGTTCCCCCCTGCGCATGCTGATGAATGATACGGCAGGGCTGTGCACGTGTATGTTTGGGTGTGTGTGTCCGTTCACTGGCTAAATTCACCCATTACTCATAAGAAGGGGAAATCTTTACAGAGGTCACATGCAGGCTGATCGGACTGATCAGTGTAATAGAGAAGATGTGATGAGTAGCATTGCTCAGTGTGCACTAGGGATGCAACCAAATGCCAATACTTTGCTCAGATGAAACAGTTAACATGTTCTAAACAGAAACAAATAGAAGGAGCACTGATTTTTTTTTTCCAAAGCTTGCCAAGCAGGTTGAGACTAGAGGTGTACATCAGGTCAAACAAAAAGTCCCAAGGTTTTAACTTTCAGTTCTTGTAAAGTTCATTAGAAAACAAAAATATTTAATATATATATATAAGATGAAGGCACAGCATTTTTGCATTTATCCCCATGAACTGCTTGTGGTCAAGGGAATCAGGCTGCTAGATTTATGAGCAAATCTTGGGAAGCTAATGTGAGTTAAAGTCAGGGTAGCTCAGTGGTTAAGGCATTCGACTAATGATTGGAAGGTTCCACATTCAAACCCTGGATAAGGCCCTTGTTGGGCCCTTGAGCAAGGCCCTCAACTGCTCAGATGTACAATACAATAAAGTCTTGATGGATAAGGGCATCTGACAAATGCCGTAATTGTAAGTCTTGAGTTGAGACCAGTTATGAACCGGAATGATGGATCTGAAGCTGAGGATCTGCCAAAGGTAGAATTCACACACCATAATGACACTGTTGATATTTCTGCATTTGGGATTTTTGTTGCAATTGTTTGTAGTGTTTCTGAAGAGCATAATGGTAATGTGTATTTAAAGGGCACAAAAGGAGTAAAAAGAAAAATACAAAAGAAAAGAAACCCTAACAGTTTAAGGAATGTCAGCTTTGGGTTTAATTCTTTATTTGACTTGAAGCTTGTCATTTCAAAACCTCTAACCAAATTATATAAAGAAAAATAATAACAACAACAAGAAGAACAAGAATAACACCTCTGTGTTTATCCTTTTTCAGCA
The DNA here is from genome assembly GCA_028570985.1 of Heterobranchus longifilis. Classification (NCBI taxonomy): domain Eukaryota; kingdom Metazoa; phylum Chordata; class Actinopteri; order Siluriformes; family Clariidae; genus Heterobranchus; species Heterobranchus longifilis. The sequence continues at coordinate 2,224,750 of JAOVVB010000043.1, forward strand.
ACGTGTTAGCCAGCTAACTGTGACCGTGTGTCCATCCAACCATTGTCTATATCATTTATTCTGTGTAAGGTTTGCGCCAGGCCTAGAGCCCGTACCAGGTGGAATACACATTAGTTTGGACAACAACCAATTGCACACACTCACAAATATGGACAATTTGGTAACATCAGTTAATCTACAGTGCATGTCTTTGGACTCTGGGAGGAAACCAGATGTTGCAGATGAAACTCACCAAGCAGAAGGTGAACATGCATAAGCAGGATTCAAACCCCTAACCCTGAAGATGCAAGGCAACAGTGCTAACCACTAAGCCACCTAACTGTGATCAGTGATGTGAATTTTCTTTAGAATAAAAGTCAGTGTTGAGAAGTTTTGCTTGGTTTATTTTTCATGCTGAGATAAGTCCTGTTGATTTTACATCATATGCTGAATTCTAGCATTGAGGAGATCATTCTGGGTTCCCGGCTAGGCACTTAGTTGTACTTCTGCCTGTGTATCATGGCCAGCATTTACTTTTTTTGCTGAGTTGTGATTTTTCTGCGGGATTGGACTGGACAGGCTGGCATTTGCTCTCTTACAGGCTTAAATGAACATTAAGTACCCCCTGATCCTGTGACCAGTTTACTGGTATATAATTGATAATGAATGTTATCAAGTTGCTCTGGCAGTGGTGTTAGTGTTGTGGCTAATTGGTGTATATTTAACATTATTTATATTTTTATACAGTCTTAACTCAGCCATTGAGGTCGCACAAGTCAGTGTAGTCTTGGCCCAAATAAATGAGGAGGGTTGCATCAGGAAGGGCATTCACTGTAAAACATCTGCCAAATCGATATGGGGATCATCAAAAAGATTTCCGAACCAGATTGGTCGAGGTCTGATTTAACAACGACCATCTCAGGTTGTTGGAAAGTAGGATATCTGTGGAAATTGGGCTACTGTTGACTGAAGAATGAAGAGAAGTAACAAGGGAAGATGTGGTAGACAGAGTTAGATGATTACAATTGGTCCACTGTGGCAACCTCTAACAGGACCAGCCAGAAGAAGAAGAAGAAGAAGATAGTTTTATACAATCTTACATTCATTTATATATAATGATAAATAAATTCAGGTAGTATTAAAATATTAAGTCAACTAAATTTATCTGAAGGATTTTAATATAATTTGGCAAATTGGTTGTAACCTCTTCATTTTAATTTTTCCCTATATAGGTGCATTGTTAAACTTTTTTTTTTTGTTTACCTGAAATAAATACTAATCACTAGGAATAAAACTTACAGCGTATTTAAATCAACAACAGTACTGAAGATCATTAGCATGTAAATACATACTTAGAACAGACTCGGGGCTTCATTAGAGCAGTGGTGTGAAAGGCTGAACGACTAACATCTGTCTTAAAGGAACAGGATCAGAACTGTTATTTCACAAACACACATTCATTACTTTGTTTAGGTGAATAGGTTTAAAGAACACAATTTGGGTATTAAAACTAATTAACTCATGCCCCCCACACACTCACAAAGTATGTATAATTCAGTATTGATATGTGATATTAGATAAATAACACATTTTAGGGTGTTCTGTTAATGGAAACCAATCATTGTTGGTGTTGTTACCATACATTTGATCATTTTCCTAAAACAGCATGACATGAATTGTTTAACTCCTCTATTAGCAACAATGTACCAATGTAGCAATACTTAAAATACCTACTTAGTAAAGACATATCCTACTTTTTAGTCACTTATTGCAACATTTAATGATAGTTATAACAGCGTCTATAAACAGTTTAACTCCTTATGTACTGGAATAGTGTAGCTGTCATTAATCGATTTGAACCACATTGCATTATATTCACCTCTTTGATGCTACATTAGGAAAAGAAAATGGATTCCGTGACCTAACATCAAAGATTGACAGCCCTGATGGAGAACATGCTAAATGCTAATGCGCAGACACCAAATTCTCACTGCAATTAACAATCTCCAAAAGGGCAATAAACAGAGTGTATTTAAAAGCCTAAGGTCATTAGCATGTCCACCACAGCTGCTGACTCAATGGAAGGTAAGTGATTTCAAATTGCCCAAATGGTTTCTGTTAAGGAAAGGGAGCAACATGCGTTGTGGAGGAGGAGTATGTGTGTGTGTGTGTGTGTGTCTGTGTGTTTGTGTGAGAGAGCACTGGTAATTAGCATAGCACAATGACTGCACTATGCTTTTAAGAACTTTACAGTGACTCAGTTTCCATCCCTAAACACTCCATAAGTTTATTTAAGGAATCCAGAGAAGTCATTTTTAGATGCAATGATGAAGATGCGCTGTATAAGAAAGAAAACAAAAATTCTTCCTTTATGAGTACTGAAGCTCTTCACTGTTTTGCACAGTTGGCGGTCTGAAAATATGAGCAAACAGGAACAGCCATTGAATCGTCTTCCATTCGGTGATGCTTGGCTCTGACGGGTCAACAAGCAACTATTGTTTCTGATGAAGCCCCTTGATGGACTGAATTATAACGCGCTGTAAAACCACGCACCGAGTGGTTTGGCTGTAAACACTACGTCCTGCCAGTTAGCTGCCAGCAAACATTCGTTTTTACTCTCTCCCAAGTTGTCTCCTGGTGCATATTTTTGGTCTAATAATTCAGAATGAGCGAGTCATTATTGCAAAACAATATCATTAGTAACCAGTCAGTGTCAAGGTTGCATCAGTCCATCATGAGTTGTTGTGCAATAACGACTTGCTTTCTCTAAACCTTATTTGTTCCAGATGAGACACGGGCACTCCTTTTGCTCGCAAAGTCACGTCTGGGCTAATCTAGTCCAAATATTTGGCCTCCCCTAAGGTGGTTTGAGGTGAGCTGCTTCTTTGACAATTCTTCTTGTTCTTTTGTTTTTTTTTTCTTTTTTCTTTCTCAGCTTTCTCTAATGCCAGATCTGTTGTATGGGGTTTATACAATGCTTACTGGTAATGAAAATGAATTGTAACAATGAAATCTCAGGTCTCAACTATGATCCTGACTGTCAGAACTTGGGATCTTCTAAAACTTCTCCTAAAGAAGCATGACATATAGTTACTTAAAATGTTGTGAGACCTCTATGAAATAAGCTTGTTTCTAGTCCTGTATTATACAAGGTATAAGTGTGATCACCTAGTGTGTCCAAGGTTAGGGTCTTAAAAGCCAAACTCCAGCACATTTTATAAATTCAATCTCTTGCTGTTTTCACACACATACTAAACCTGGATCAGGGGAATTTTTAAGATGGGAAATCACCAAATTGTCCTGACCCTCCAGGATTGGAATAGGATAACTCTGGTTTGGGGAAAAGAGAGTAAGAGAAAAAAGAAAGAGTCAGAAAGAAAAGAATCCACATAACCTTGGAATTAGTTGAATTCTACGGGATGCACAGTGTTCTGGGTGGGACAACACTGGCAACTGACAGAGCTTCCTCTCTCTCTCTCTCTCACTCTCTCTCTCTCTCTCTCTCTCTCTCTCTCTCGTTGTTTTGGAATACATGTTTGTCAAAGAGTCTGTAAGAATGTATGACTCTACTCCACATTACTGGGGAAATTATGATTGGAATTCCAGACATTTCATGTAAGCGAGGACTTCAAATTGTTGTCTATTTTCTAGCAAAACTAATTGATAAGATCTTACATGACATTCTTATTACCAAAAACTAGTTGTATTTTTACTTTGCATACAACTAGTACAACTATCCACCCTCTTCTGCATACATAAGCTTGCAGATAACCATGACAGTAATGCCATCCCTTCCATCATGATAGCATGGCCATGGCATTGCTGGAATTCCAACTCATATTCTCTTGACAATAGGCCAACACTTTTTAGTACAACTTGCTAATAAACTATAAAGCCAACATAAACATTCCTGTATTAATAACACAGTGGTGGACAAAATTGGTAAAGCAGCATATGCAATGTATTGTAGTTCTCCTTGTGCACAAACGAGATGATTTCACTAATTATTTCAAGCTTATCTGACTGAAGAGTCATGCTAATTAGTGGATGTAATGAATAAATAGCAGGAAAGTTGGCTCAAACTAAAGAATTCTCACATGTATTGTGAGCTTCTGTAGAAAACTTCTCTATGTGATCTTCAGGAAGCAATCAAACAGGTGTAGAGTTACATAACATGTATTGCAGATGCCTATTAGAGTCTATGCCCAGCCAGATCCAGAATAAAGGACTGACGAAATACTGAATGAAAAAAGAGAAGTCATACAAACACTGAATTTCATTTTTGTCTGAATACTTTTGGCAACTAATGTACAGCATTATAACCAGAACATAGGTTGCCAGATCCTCTCTTTTCATCTATTCTGTGGATTCTTTCTAGTTCATGGGTTATGGATTGCACCTAGATGAATTATACTCTCATAAAATCAATGTTTGTTAACTTGAAGTGCAAATATTATGTAAAGTAATTTGGATAATATATATTTAGCAATGGAAGTCATGGTTATAAAGTGCAAGTCATAGTTTTTGAAGGTCAGATTTGCAGTTTTGGGAATTTGACTGGTTTTTGAAGTAGTATTGAATGACTACTGGGAATTTTATTAATGTTATTTCAATGAAATTTATTTATATATATTTATTTTTATCTCTGGTTACAAAAGCTTCAGCACACAACCACATCTGATTGATTTCACTTCAGAGGGTTGAAATTGCCATTTTAGTAACTAAATAAACCATTTGAACATTTTTAAATCATTTCCACTATAGCTCTGTTCCTGATTTTGACCTCAGGACAGAGGACCTTGTGTACTGACTCGAACAGAGAGACACGAGAGAGGCTGATGAGTGAACAGCTGCTATAACATAGGTGATACCTTGTTTCTTAAACCTTTTACAACTTCTTCTTTGTCTTTTGGTGGATCACTGGGTCAGCATATTTAATCTGGCAAAGTTTTTATGCTGGATGGCGTTCCTGACACAACCCTATTTAATTTATCTGGGCTTGAGACCAGCACTAAGAGTGCACTAACTTGCGCAACCCCCAGTGGCTGGGGTTGGTTCTCTGACCAGCGATTGAACCTTGGCCAAGGCAGAGAAGGTGCCAAATTTTTCCACCAGTCCATTACAACCCATAGACAGTCCACAACATTTAACCTAAAGTACAGTACAAATAAATAAATGAGGAGTAACATTCTGCTATTAAAATAGGTATAATTTAGAGTGATACCCATGACTCTACTTTACAAAGGGCTATATCTCATCTCCTTGTTCTTGATTGTTTTCCTTTAACAGCCTATAATTTATCATTGTGTAGTGATGAATGATAACACCTCTTCTGTTAGCTTTATAGACCACATCACGACAATCCGTTGAAATTTTATGATTTATTATTGACTTTTTTGCACTTCTTTCATCCGCTTGCACACTTTTTTATGTTGTAATGCAAAGTGTAGTGTTATTGTGGTGTTAGCGCATGTCCGAGCAGAGCTCGATGGTGTTAGCAGACCCGGTGCTGATGGGATGCTCATTAACACGTAAAACTCCCACTGTGTTGCACGAGACGTAAAGAGAGCGAGGGAGCGCAGCACCGACCCACAGCCGCAACACGAGTTACCTGACACCAGGAGTAACGATTCTTCTGTGGCCTATTCCACATACACCCTGGTGACCTACCCAATGATGATTCCAGACCACTCAGCTGTTGGTGCCATTAGGGTCCTTTCACACCCGGAGGGCCAACCCTCCCAAACCTTCCCATCACTCACTGAAAACCCCGCCTCCCCTTGGCCCCTTGCTGTGCAGAAAGCATTTTCCACTCCCTTGCCGCCACGTCACCATGTCTCCCAAAGGTGTGTGTGTGTGTGTGTATGTATAAATGTGTTGTGTCTTGACCTTTCCAGACAGTCCAGTAAACCATGCTCTTGTCTGAACACTGCACTGTCTATTCGATTCAAATGTTCTTTAGCCTGTCTTTCTACACAAAAAACCCTCAAAGAACGCTTTTTCCAAAGAACACAGCACCAACTAATGACAAATTTATTGAAGAAGTCTCCAGTGGTCAGCACTTTGAGAAAAGAGCAATGCTGATAAATGGATTTAAAAACACAATTTAAGGATATAAAAGAGCAATTTCTATCATGGTAGGGATTGAAGGACTACTCCAAACACATGCACACACACAGATATGGGGTCATCTGGAATTGATTTGTCTATCACATAAAAACCTGCGTGTGACAAAGTGAAATCATGGCCTTCACCACCAGCACATCTGCAAGAATCAGTAGCAGCAGCCATTTTGAGCCCAACTTTCCAGCTCTCAAGCATTTTCTCATCATGTTTGATGATCTCATCAGTGCAAGGGGAAGGGGGCATTAATCCTGCTTCGTTTGCTTGCTTTTTAGTAATTGGTTGTCCAACTAGGTGCCCTATCAGGCTGAAATCCTGGTTTTATATTGAGATATGAACTCATTTCCTTGTGCTCTGTTCTTGTGTAACATGAGCACATCGAGCACTGGGGAACTCTGGGGATGAAAGAAGCCCCAAAGCTCCTGCATTAACCCCAAGGGTCAATAGTATTAGCTACCACTATTTTTAGTCCAACTTTAATTTTGCATAGAAAAAAAAAAGTGCAACAGATTACAAGGGTCACTTGGAAAGATTCAGAGATAGCTAAATGATTTGGTGAAAGGAATGAGAATCAGGTTTATTTAGCAGGAATTCAGTTTGCAAAATAAAAGAGAAATGCTGAAGCAATCACAAAACACACATCGTATGAAGAGACAAATAAAGGTAATTTCATAAACCAATTAAACCAAGCATTCATTCATGTTCTATACTACTTATCCTGGCTGGTTGGAGGACTTTGGCCTATACCAGGAGACTCGGGGCACTAGGCGGGTACACCCTGGACAGTGTGCCAGTTCATCACAGGGCATTCATGCACACACTCACACACTACAGGCAATTTGGAAATGCCAGTTAACCTTTGGACTGTGGGAAGAAATTGGAGTACTTGGAGGAAACCTACCAGCAAGCTCAGGGAGAACATGCAAATTCCTGACCCAGGAATTGAACCCTCATCCCTTGAGGTGCGAGGCCACTTTGCTAACAGTTATGCCACCTACAAACATTACTCTTCTACTTTTTCTTATTAATAATAATAATAATAATAATAATATTAATATTAATAATAATAATAATAATAATAAACATACTTTTAAATGTACTCTAGAAAATATTATCTGAGTTTAATAAAAATAAGTCTTGTCTTATAATGATAAATAAATTAATAAACAAACAAGCAAATCAGTAAATAAACAAATAAATAAAGGTAACAATATATATATATATAATTAGCAGTAAAGTGCCAGAAAGTTGTCTTTTTCTTATTGAGATGATTAAAGTTGAATTTAGGTCCAGTGCATCAGTAATTAGTTTTATTAATGATTAATTGTTTATAGAAGTTCCTTAGAAGAAAGTACAAAGTATAACACAAAACATAAATGCTTTATTTCCAGAAATATATAATTTTAACACAAATCCACAACAACATTCACACAAGCACTTGAACGTTTTACTGATTGATTGACAAATAAGTGTTTAGATCTGAAATTGTATAAAGAATTTGTGACCAGTGTGTGTGTGTGTGTGTGTGTGTGTGTATGGTTTGCTTTGCCCCCCAGATCACCCCTGTGATTCCCAGTTTCAGGGTCTGCATATTGGGATGGGGAGTTGGGTCAAGAACCAGATTACACATTTAGCCTGGTGTACATGTACAGGGGGGGACCAAAATTCTGAGGCCGTGTTGGAAATCTGAGAATTTTAAGCAAATCCTAAGAAACCCGGAATTTTACAGTATGTAAATATTTAATGAGTTTAATTTCAGAAACATTTCTCAGAGTGTTAGAGCCCACTGTAGTTATATCAGTGATTTCATAATTGGGGATATGAAATGTTTAGTTCTTGAAAAACAAACAATTTTTTTAACCAAAGAAAACTTTGATTTAACCTCAAAAGCAAGATGTTTACATAGTTTTTTTTTTGTTAACAGGCTGCACTTTGCTCTTAAATGAGTATCAGGATTAGTGTAGAATTAAGATAAGATAAGATAATGTGATGTGATTAACTAGCATCCATACTAATAGGGAAAAGATCTTAAAAAAAATAAAGATGAACAGATAAGATATCGCGTTGTGTGACATAACTGCACTTTCACAATGACAAAAACTCAAACAACAACAACAACAATTTCAGGAAATTCAAATGCACAATTTAAACTTCCTGTGTGTGTGGAGCAATTATATTTCATATGAGCTTATAAGTTCATGTAAAAAATAAATATGGGTGTTTTTTATAACACAGTACTAAATATCAAAGTATCTATTGGGTACCACAGTGGTTACCAAAGTTCAAAGCAATATATTACAGTACTGCCTATATAATACTGTACTATACCATATCGGTAGTATGTATCAATATGGTATAGTACAGTTAGTAATTAGTAATATATCTAATATGGTATAGTATATGTACAAATATGTTAAATACTTTCTGAACTTTGGTAGCCAATGTGGTACCCAACAAGTATCATGGTATTGATACCAAGAGTACATACCATAGTACTAACATGGTACCCAGTGAAAGTACCTACCCTGGTAACCTATAAAGTCCAATGGTTCCTATAATGGTCATGTCAGAAGCACCATGATAACACTGTGGTATATTACAGTATGTACTATACTATACTATACTATACTATACTATACTATACTATACTATACTATACTATACTATACTATACTATACTATACCTTAGTAACCTGTAGTACAAATTGTGGTAACATTTCTCATGATTAGCTTTAAATAATAATAGAAATGGGGCACAAAACTGTCACTCCAATCACATCATCCCTTACATATTCATAGTCGAGTTACATGGAATCCACCACAAGTAAAAAATCAGTACACGAAAATGACAGTCAGAAAAAAAGGAAGTGATGGCGGTCCTCTAATAATAAACAGCGGCTGTAATATCTTAGTGCGTTTGAACTCCTACACAAACCACTATCAGCGGAAACAGAGTAGCATTCAATATATCACACACACACACACACACACACACACACACACACATATGCACACGCATGCTTCTAAACGGATATGGCACTTCAAAGGCGTACAGTATATTACTGACCTGTGTCCAAACATGATACTCATAGACGTGTGGCTCCTGTTAATGTTTTTATGTGCTTCAGGATCAACGACCTTCAGTGCTGACCTTCACACTTTTTGAGGTGATACGTTGACTGAAGCTTCCATCATCAGATCTGAATCGCTATTACTTTTAATCCTATAACTCCCATCATCAATTTAAGGTGACAGACTTTGTTAGGTGGCTTCATTAGTGGAGTACTTTTAGCCACATGTGAGCATGCTAAGTTTAAGTTTGGAGAGACAAGTTTAATTACTTGTTCACTCATCGTCTATGCCGCTTTATCCTGTATACAGGGTCACCGGGGTCCTGGAGCCTATCCCAGAACACTTAGTGCACCATGGGTGGGGTGCCAACTTATCACAGGGCACACACATTTACACACTCACACATTACTCATTCACACAGTACAGGCAATTTGGGACCACCAATTAGCATAATCTGCATGTCTTTGGGCTGTTGGAGGAAACCGGGGTATGCGGAGGAAACCCACCAAGCATGTTTTTTTGTTAACAGGCTGCACTGAGTATCAGGATTAGTGTAGAATTAAGATAAGATAAGATAAGATAATTACTTTTGTATCTTGAGTACACCACTGTGTCACCCATGATTATTTAGTGTTAAATAATTATTTGAAAATACAAACATTTTCTCTGAGTTGTCCTGAATCCCTGTTAAGTTAATATAAGGTAAACAAAAGCTAGTTTACTGGCTGTTAATAAACATGCTAGCATTTAATCTTAGCCAGCGCTAGTCATGAGCAGAATCGATTAGTTAGCCTTACACTGGTTTGTTAGTGGATTGTCTTCAAATTGTAATTATTGACATTAATACTTAAAACAAAAAAAATATAACAAAATGATTAGTTCTGTTTGCATTGCTAGCATGATAAATGCTCAGTGTGCTATCGCAGAGTTTAGCCTCAGGCAGGGTGTTTCTGAGACTGGAGAATGTGGAGGTCTGGAAAGAGCAGAAGATTCTCGAGCTTACAGGATGTCGGCCTCGGCTTTCCGGAACAGTCCGGTTCTCCCACACTGGCGTCCCCCCAAGGAGAGCTGAGGAAGTGCTCCCTGAATGTGTGTGTGTGTGTGAGGGATGTATGGCAGTGCTTGGCCTGGCCTCCCTAAGCTCCTGACCCACCAACTCGGAGGCATTTCCTCCCCATGCACAGAACAGCCATTTAACATGGATAGACACACACACACACACACACACACACACACACATGACATTTGTGCCAAATTGGACACATACTAAAATGTTTCTAGCTTAAATACATGGGTTTTAAAAAAATAATAATAATAAAATAGGAATGATGCTTTGTTAAAATTATACTTTAATCCACAGAATTAAAATTACTTTTATCATGAGTCCAGAATAAGTAGAAAATTATTTTAAATTTTAAATAATATCAGACTAGCAACAAATTTGACAAAAAAGAGAGCCAATTTTTTTTTTATGGGGTTAACAAACTCCATAGTAACAGGACAGAATATGATTTATACTTATAATTAATTTTTGCTTTTTTTGTATTTCTTTTTGAATTTCAAATAAAGATTTGCCTCTGAGGCTTTTTTTTTTTTTTTTTTTACCCATAAACTTTTTACTCAAAATCAAGGCTGAGTTTAAGGCAAGCAGTAATTTTGATTTATTAATTCGGTGGGGCTTGTATTCTGGTGGTTGAAACATATTCAGCTGACTTAAAGATCTTATTCGAAACCAAATAATAAGAAAGTTATCTGTTCGCACACTATAGAGTGAAACATCACGTTGTGAAGGGGAAAGGGAGAGTGATGGTGCGTTGCCAGGAAACTGTATAAAGGCATATTGCAGATGTGGCAAATTAGAAATGTGTGCACACCACAGTGACCTTCTTTTAATGTCTTTAGGATTTTTTTTTCAGGATTTTTCAGCTACCTGGCAACCATAGGTGCGTCCACAGAAAACATAGACATCAGACATGTTGCTTGAAATGTAATTAAATTAGATTAATTTAAGTTTTATTGAATGCAACAGCTGTATAAAATGCTGCCATGTGTTCAAAAACATCCATATTTTAGTGCCTCTCTCTCATCACACACACACACACACACACACACACACTACTCTGCATTAAGAAAGGGCCTCTCAGAGCACTCGAGGTCCATTGAACTGAGGGCTGTTGTGCCTGTCGGACTCCTGAGTGTAATGAATGGTTATTGGCTGCTAAATGACGAACAGGTGACAGGGCCAATGAGAAGACAGATGATGGTGTGCCAGGGGTGTGATAATGGCTGGTGGCCGTAATTTCTCTCGCAACCCTCTGCTTTAACGCTGCCAGGCCCTCATCAGGCACACAAAGAGGTTCTCTGTGTGTAACCGTGCACAAGTGTGCACATAGTGTGCGTGTCTCTGAATGTGTGTAGGTGTGTGTGTGTGTGTGAGTGTGTGTGTGTGTGTGTGTGCTCACTTGTGCCCAGCTGCAGAGCTGCTGCTCTGCTTCATTTGCTGGCTGATGGGCTGAGTGGGAGACAAGGCAAAAGTTCACATATTTAGGAAAGATCAGGAGAGAAGTTTAAATTGAATATATTTTTATATATACAGTATGTACACATTTAGCATATTTT
>JAOVVB010000043.1:2236577-2254593 GCA_028570985.1 Heterobranchus longifilis
AATGACCTTTTTGACCCACACCTTCTCCTCCTCCTTTTTCTCACCCGAGCTGTTCCTCTTTTGCATGATGGGATACTGTAGGTTCTCCCTCCCCCTTTAAAAAAAAGGTTTTAAATTGTTATTAAAAAATAGATAAAAAACTTGCTTGTTTTGTATAATTTCATTTTCAATTCGTTTGTACACAATATATCATATGCCATAATATACCTTAATATACTTTGATGCAATCGTCAAGACAATGACACACGCGTGTTCACCCCCTGCGCACACAAACAACCAGGAATTCATCTGTAATTTTCCTTGACTGAGCAAACAATACAGCCGCCTTAACACTGTTGACATCTCTAAAGCCCATAAGTACAGTGTAATGGAGCTCTAAAGGCCGAGACCGCACAGAGCGAGCGCGCTGAAGGGAAAAAGGGGAAAAAAAAGTGAGCCCCAGATCCTCTCTGACTTAGCGTAATGCTTCACACCTGCACCCAAACCTGCAGATTCATAACAGCGCCATGTACACTAACAAAGCACAGGTTCGGTTGAAATCCCTCAGATTACTTCTGTTTCACAGCAGTTCATTAAGCACAGAACGCGGTGTGTGCACTGTACTTTCTATTGATAATAGGATTGTAATCTGAGCGAGGCTGTTAATGTGCTGTAAGTATTATTACATCAATAGCTGTTACAATACTTAACACTAGAAAGCACTTTTTTAAAAACTTTTTTAATTTCCCACAAATATTTGCACAATATTTGATGCAATATGTATAACGATATTATCATTTTTTTTTTTTGAAAAATCCAAAAGTTAAAAGTAAAAATCATGAACAGACAAATATGAACTTAAAGCAACTAAATATACACACAGTTTGTAATTCAATTTAACAATAACATTATTATAAAAGTAAAATGCTATTATGCTTGCTAATTATGGTATTGTTTATAGTTATTGATTAGGATCAATATTGATCATAATTTAGATAGATAGATAGATAGATAGATAGATAGATAGATAGATAGATAGATAGATAGATAGATAGATAGAATTTTGTTTCATTTTAGATGGTTTATAGATGGAGTTTCAAGTTTACTATATAGACTGCTCAGCCAAAAAAAGGGTCACCATTTCAAAGGGCCAAATTATTGGGCTGTATTAAGCAAAGAAACCATATAAGGAGATTTAAAATGATCAAAACTGGGTTAAGGAACCTTCAACGCATTATTAACACCTGTTTTTGAGTGATATTCCAACAAACTGCATTGTGATTGGTCAGAGCTGTTCCAATAGCATGTAAACGTTTGTAAAAGGTAAAAAAAAAAAAAAAAAAAAAGTGGACAATGATGCGAAATGTTGTATTGGGAGATTACTGGTTTAAAAAAATGAACTGACTCCTCTTGCATGTAAATCCCTTAAGGATACCACAAGAGAGCAGCTGGTGAGAGAACGCAAGAGTTTACAGCCGTTCCGATGTTACGATGTGCTAGCGCGGGGAAATTGTTGTTGTATAAGTGGAATAAAACACTTTAGGATGTGCCGTTATAGGAAAATAATGAACAACCATTTGTGGTGTGATGAAGCAGCATTAAGCTATCATCATTAAGCTGTTTGTTTTTCCAGCATACTCATTCTACTATACTCTATCTTTTTGTTACAACAGTTGTTCAAAAAAATACTATTAATGTCCTCTTCTTTGTGGACAACCCCTGCTCTGATATCACCCTCTCTGACATTGTTCCCCCAGCTCTTCTCACATTAACCCGGCTGCCTTCCTTCCCATGTCCGAGCGTTACTCTTGCACACTCATTAACCTAAAGTATCTCTTCCTGAACTCAGTGGCACATTTGCGAGGCTAATTGTTAGCCAGCTCATTGCTCCGGGTTTCCACTACTTTCACACCTCCAACCCCAGATGGCCTGCCTCTCAAACTCCTCCTGTCTCACTCTCTCTCTCTCTCTCTCTCTCTCTCTCTCACACATACACACACAAACACACACACACACACATATACACACCTGTCACCTTTTAGGGTCACAGGAAACCGAAGTCGTAACACTTTATAGTGACTATATCTGTGCTGTCGCTCTGAATTAGTCTGGTTACGGGCACAACAAGTCAGCTGAGATGTTTGGGATATATAAACCCACATTTAAAGGGAGAAAAAAATAACGGAAATGAATGATGTTATGCCATAGAAGCGTGGTCTCTTATAGGATGAATTCACCACCATTCACACGTACTCCATGTGACATCACATTGAGTGACATCATAGTGTGATGCCATATTCCAGCATCCGGGCCTTTTTGGAGGTCTTGACATAAAATTCGCCCTATTCTAAAATAATGTCAAAATGGTATTGGTATTTCCACTTTAAATGCATGTGCCCACTGCGTCGACTGTCTTTCTGGTGCATCCAGGCCGCAATGTCACAGGTGCTTTGACTCGATCATCGTTCCTTGCAACTATATTTGTTTTTATTCTCCTAACTCAGGAACACTTGCGTATTTTCATGCTCCGATACAGCAGGTGACATTATGCGCCTGGTTGGCTTGCAAGCCACCATTTAACACATAGAGACGAAACTAAGAAGAAAGTCAATCTTTACGCTATGCCTTATATTTTATCAGCTATGTAACTGGCTATGTAGACCAGAGGATGAAATTAGAGCATGCTATGAGCACACAGAGATTTCAGAGGAGACATGCAGGACTGATGACATCATGTCTAAAGAGTGGTCCATTTCCATAATCAGGTACAATCGGCTACCATATCTGACTCAAGTTGTGCCCGAGTATCCCGTACCATGCTCAAGACCACCTTTTAAAGCATGGTTCCCAAGCCTGTAACACTTGTATTCAGTCTGATCAAAATGAACCAGACTTTAGGGTCGAGTCTACTTGAAAACAGGCTTGGGTCCCTGTGTGAATACGCCCTATGTTCGCCCATGTCCAAACCATGATTATTTGGAATCATCTGCAACTAAGATTTTCCACAAATGGACAAAAAAATACTGTTTTGGTTTTATCTCATTTCTCTGTATTCTCAATTCTGAGGAACAACCCTGCTTCTGTTGTAAAAGAATGTATGAGAACTAAAAAAGGAGGACTTTGGACGGCAATGCGAACAGACAGACACTCACAGACAGTTTACAACCTTCTCCCAGATAGCGAGGCGTCCAGACCTGGGACTCAGCCATCAGGCTATGCTTGATAACTTCAACTCTTCCCAAAAGCACCATAACCTTAATCACCAAGTAGATCGTGGGATACAGCACTGTACGCTATCTACAGTACTGCTGTCTGCAACGCCTCGCCGCTAAGTCATACTAGAAACTGCCCTCAACTATGACACATGTGCTGGTCATTAATATGAATTTGCTTCATTATATCAACTTCTTTTTTTTTCTTCATTTTTGGAAACGCCATCGCTTAAAGCGTAGCTTGTCAACTATTTGTTCTTATCTTGAGCTCCGTCTCCTGGACACCATCCAAAAGGGCGTCCAGCATTACTGCGTGAGCGTGTATGTTTGTGTTTGTGTATGTGCGCATGCCTAGGAGGCATTAAACATTAGGGGCTTTCGTTTCAGGATATAAATAGCGAGTCAGGCCTGGTCTGGTCCCCATGCCAGCATCAGTGAGTCCTGCTAAAAATCACAACTCCGGCATGTCTACTAAGCTTTCTGCCCCTAGAGAGGTGCATTAGGCGGAGTCTGGGAAACAGCACACACACACACACACACACACACACAAGCACAAGTCTGGCTGGCCAGAAATATGTACCATGGGAATAATGGAGGAGGCGTCTTTTTTATTTTTATTTTTTCCTTTGTCATTCTTTCTTCCTTACTTTAGTCTTGATGACTGAAATGCTCAAGATATGAATAAAACAGACAAACATACACAGACTAATGCAAGAGAGAATTGGAGTATAAACACCTCATTGACTTTCTCAAAAAGGACATTGACTGAAGCAGAGTTTTGCCAAACTGACACTTCCATACCCCCCCCCCCCTATACACACACACACACACACACACACACAGAGCAGTTTTTTTGTCCCCTGTCCTTAAAGAATCAGCCACCCATGCATAAAGTTATTGACTCACCACAACTGACTTCATATTCCAGAGTCGAGATCTGTCTAGAAACACAGGCTGGGGAAAGGTTGATCATTCATATGAACTGTTTGACGTTCTTTGACATTTTGGCTTAGATTCCAAAACAAAGTCTTTCCACATGGAGCATAAAAAAATAAAAGGTTTACTGATTACCGCTTGGCTGGATGATGCAGTTTATCAAAGTGAGAGAAATCCAGTAGCTGAATAATGTCCTCCATGACAAACATGTGAGACAAGAGCTAATGAGCAAATTAAGGGAAATGCTAGAGAGCCAACTTCTTTTTTTCTGTTCTTTAGCAATGACATAGCTCCAAGTGTGTAAGACTAAAACTACATCTAGTCCAGTGGATATACTGTTGTTGTTTTTTTTTACCTTTTATACCACACCGTTTAAATTCTCAGTAGGGAAGTAATCAACACTTTTTGAAAATTCAACAGAGCAGTTTTACACTTTGAGGTTTAGACTTTAGAAAGAAAAAAACTCTATTTCTAAACTTTATTTCTCTATATAATCCGCTGCTACACTTATGCATTTATCCCAGTGTTTCACTAGTGCTTGGACACCATCAAGGTAGAAAGTTTTCTCTGTACACCGGAGCCATGATCAGAACTGTATAGGGGATGGGTGAGTTCCCTCAGAGAGATGCATCTCTTTATCAAAATGGTGACAAGGTATACCATATGTCAATCTTTAAGGATCAGGCTTTCCACTAATTTCTCCCACAGTCCAAAGACATGCAGATTAGGCTAATTGGTGTGGTATTAATGTATGAATGATCATGTGTGTGTACATGTGTGTAAGACCTCCAATGGATTGGCACCCCATGTGACCAGCTTAAAGCAGTATAGATGATGAATGAATGAATTCATGAGAACGACAAGCCATCTCGGATCATCATACAACTATGTTATAAGAGTAACTCAAACCCTTTGCATGCACTATGATTAAACAATATTTCTGTTATCATTGCTCTCTGGTTATTTTATTTATAACAACACGACTGGTTTATTGTTTACATACAGTAGAAAGGAGTAGTATCATCACCACACGTCTATTTCTGTCTTGTTTTTATAGACTTGCGTCAACAGCTTATTAACTATCTGTTAAATCTGCTCTTTGTTTGCATGTGAGAGAACACCAACGTGCAAGCCCTTCTGACACAAAGAACAAAAGGATAGGGCATTTTCCTATCAGCTGTTTAGAATGAAGCATTAACGACTGTGAGCAACCTGACCACACCTGGGGGGTTGACGCACATTCAACATCATCTGATAATAAACAAATATGCTCAGATTAATCTATTATAAGCTCATAATAAGGACACTAATGTGGAATAATGGGTGCATGAAGGGATGGATGGACTGTAGAGCTGTCTATAAAATATTTAAACCCACACTAAAAGGTTGACTTATATGAAGCATTCATTAAACTGTTATAAGTAACACTTCCGGGTCAGGTGAGGGTCAGGGTCTGAGCAGAATGCTGGATCCTATTTTTGGTGTTGATTTGCAATCCGGATGGGATGCCAATCCATCTCAGAGCATCAGACACACAAGCACACACACACACACACACACTCTTCCACACCTAGGGCCAGCTCCATTTGCATTTCTGGTGGACATCCCTAGATCTTCTAAACAATGGTAGTGGGTTTCCTGTCCAAGCAAGACTCCCAAAAGCATTTTGACAAACCTCTCGTCATAATGTGAAGTTGTTGTTGATTTTTGAGGCTCTGGGTTGCTGATCGGTGTGTCAGATTATTAAACTCCACCACTGCTGGGTCCCCATTGTTGGGTTTAATGAACCCTACGCCCCAATGAAACCCAGCCAATGCATGCCGTGCCATTTCCAAGCCTGGTTAGAAAATGGGAGTGTTCTGACAGGAAGGGCATCCATTGTAAAACCTCATCCAATGTGGCAACCTCTGGGATAAAATGGAAAAAGCCGAAGAGAGAGAGAAAAATAGAAAAGCACAAATACCTGCTTCCCTACATGACCTTTAGCAACATCATTCTTTGCTGCCAAAGATTCTAGAAGGCTTTTATGTGGTGAATTTTCTCAATTGAAAGTCGCTGATGGTAAGAAATAGTCCAAGTATTAATAAAGAATGACAGTAAAAAGGGAAAATGTCTCTTTTTGGGCAGCTGGGATGATTGAAGAGGGTCTGGAGAGGAGGAAATCTGAGGGAGAATTTCAGCTTGAAAAATGACCTGCTTGTCCTCAACCGACAGGAATATTCATCCGGCGTGTTTGCACCCATTCAGAGTACTAGCAGTGAGCATGGAAGGAGTAAAAAAAGCAACATGGAATGGACCAGAGGAGGGAAAAAGTCTGCTTTCCTACTCATGGGTGCATGTGTTGGTCGTGACCGTATAAAGACAAATGATGCCACTGAGACGAAGAAGGGAGGGAGACTAAGGTTCAAGGGGAAACAGGAGACTTTTTTGGGNNNNTATACAGTAATTCACTTGATAATAAAATATTGATTGCTTTATTTAGGAATGCCTGGTTACAAATAGCCACCACAACAACCAGATCTGGATTCTTGGGCTATGCGTATTAGAGGCTACAGTATGAATAAAACCAGAAGACTTATGACACAGAGGAAGTGAGGTATTTCAGACAGAGTGGCTCTGTTCAGGCTTCAAGTAGAGAGAGACAGGAGACAGTACAAATAATGGGCAAAGGGACAAGAAGTTAACTTAATATGGTCAGTGAATTACATACAGAAACTATGACACACTTGTTGAGACTCTCGCTAATGAGGTTTTACCTTGTAAAATACATATTAAACTGAACCATTTTGTGTTGTATGTCAGTCCAGTAAATTAATCTACCTTCCCGAACACTAACGTTCTGTTCTTTCGCTAATTTATAAAAAATTAAGGATAGGTCCTGTACTCAAAACATCACACTCCTAGTGAAAGAGCCAGTTTTAAGTCACAAGTCAAAGAGTTCATAAAACATCCACATCTGCCTCATCACCTGAGACAAATTTTTTTTTTTAGAAAGGAGAAATTATAACATTTCTATTAAATGTTTATTAAAACTAGCAAAATATGAGATTCAAATGTGAAATTGAAATAAAAGAAATCTGGATGAATTTAAACAAGGGAACGTGATACAGTGTTATTTTATCAAATTTTATGTAACTGGTATGGTAGTGATGCTGTCTTGTAGCTCTACTGTTGAATCCTGAGCTCAGGTTATAATCTGTTTTTTTTTTTTTTTTTTAATTATTACTATTATTTTTTTATTCTCCTCATGGAGTTCTTTTCCTTATTATTTATTTATTTTTTTACAGGGGAGTTCAGTTTCCTCCTGTTTTCCACAAAACACATTGGTAGATGGATTGATTATATTAACTTACCCCATAGGTGTAATTGTTTGTGTGGCATCCTGTGATATATTCAGGTCCATGCCAGGGTAAATTCCCAATGAACAACCAATATTGGATCCACTATGGCTTGAAGATTAAGATAAATGAAGAAATTAAATTATATGACAATGCATGAAATAGAGTCCTGCTTCTGGGCTTGGTAAAGTTCTAGAATTTTATGTAAACATCCAAAGTCCAAAAATGTTTTCTTTGAAAGCTTCACTGAAGCTGTTTTGGTAACTCCAGAGTCTCTGCCTCTTACTACTGTTTATTTACAAAACTCTAATCCCTCTTCAAACCTCTAAAAGCTATCAGGACTTTTTATTGTGCACCAAGGGCGTCTGATGTGTTCTACAGAAGTAAAGGACTGTCGAATTGCCATGGCTTTCTCTTGGGGTCAGGTGAGTTGATCCCTCTGGCCCTAAGGAAAACCTGCTCCCACTCCAGCTGAAGCTCACTGAACAGGAGAAATACATTTTAGTATAAACTGGCTCAGAGTTCAGAGAAACTATTGAAAATGTACAACATGCCATATATCAGTACCTTCCCAAAGAACAATATAATAGCATATTGATAAATTGTAGGTAACTGGTGTGGGGATGTGGGTTACTAATTGAAGGGTTTTGAGTTCAAATCTTACCACCACCATTGCCAGTGTGAGGTCTTTGAGCAAGATCCTAAACCTTTGTGTTGGATAAAAGCATGAGCAAAGGTAAAAGTGAAAAAGGTAAAGAGAAAAAGGTTCAAATGAATACATTTCCTCACCCAGTTTGCCTTAGCCGATACTTGGAGCCAAGACCAGTGGTGGCTTGAATTCACACAATCATCATAACTTAAATTAAACGATTTTGGATGATTTCATAATTTATTTCCCCCTGAATGAACCTTTTGGCGCAGCAAATTTTTGGGAGAAGCATCTGAGAACATAGAGTTCATTAACCTTCAGTAGAACTGGAGCTTATCTTCGATCATAGGCGCAAGAAATTAAACACCCAAGATGGGTCTCCAATGACAGACTATTTCATACTTGGGGCAATTTAGTCACTGGACTGCCTACTACTTTTATTTTTTTTTATCTATTGATTGATTTATTTATTTATATTTTTCTTGGAAGGAAATTGGAGATAGGCAATAATCTGAGATCAGACTCGAACAGTGGAGCTGTGGGGTGGCAAGAACACTTGCTTTACCACCATGGAAAATCAAACATACTTGTAGTGCAGAAAGTGTTGAAAAATGGCTGCAGTTGTTTGTTAATGCTGATTGGGAAATTGGGTCATCAAATCCAAATCTCCGACAAACAAGCGTTTTCACAAGTACTGTTATTCAACAGCAAACCCTATGGTTAGTTCTGGTTTAGGTAGTTGGCAAGCCATGTGACTCAATACACTCAAATATAAAATCTTTTATAGTTCTTCTACAAATATAGTTAGTACAGACTACAGTATGGGAGAATATCAGTTTCTTCCTCTGGCCTGGTGGAGCACTGATAAAAGTTCAGGCCTCCAATAGCACACATACATGTCATATATATTACCCTAGAGCCCGGTCTGGGGCCCTGCCTTTTAGGACCACCAGAAAAGCCTACCACCAAGGACAGACACCGTGTTTTAGGAGCTGTTGAGAAATAAGCCATAAATAATAACATAAATGTGTGCATGTCCAGCAGTGAGTCTTTGCATCAGTGTAACATGCAGAACGCTTTTCTCTCTCTTCCTTTATACTTCCCTCCCCATATTCGTCTTTTTTCCTGTCTCTCTCTCTCTCTCTCCCTCTCTCTCTCTGTCTCTCTCTCTCTTTTGGGAGTCTCAGGGGGCCTGTGCTGGCCGGCGAGTTTCTCAGGAATGTTTGTCTCTCCTCGTGCTGCTCTCGAGGGGAACATTGGTAGGGGTCAACACTCGTCTCCCCCCCTTTTTCATCCCCTGTGGCTATCAGTTAACTCAGTTAGCATGAGATAACCTACACCTACCGCCCCCCAACAACACACACACACACAAAAATTCATAAACACATAATCTCACACACAACATAACACATGCGGAAACTATAGTCACAGATGAGGGAATAAGATTTGATTAGATGTTTTTGTGCCTGTGATGAATCTAGTGACATTTGAAGTTAACGTACATGGATTTTTTACTAATTAATGTTTTTTTTTTCAGCTACCATTTCTGTGATTCTTTGTTTTGCTTTTATTATTATTATTATTATTATTATTATTATTATTATTATTTCACACTTTCACTTGATACATGTTGACCTGAATTCATTGTGCAACCTAATGGGATAACATGATGAAATGCTTCATAACATGTACGATTAAACACTACTGATCACATGTAAAAAGAATGTGATTTGTCTCGCTTACTATGAAATCTAAATCCAGGATGTGACAATGCATTTCCAAATAGAAACAAATTTAATAATAATTAATCTAATCTGTTGCTACAAGCCAGCGGTTCTAAATCAGTGCAGCATTCTCACATGGCCCCTTTCTCTGGGCGTCACTGTTGTCCATTTGCTGGCTATTATTTTTACCAATAGCTGCAGATACGCATCGAGCCTCTTGGCCTGTTCTCCATTCGCTGCTTAATTGACTCCATTCGGACTGAACCGTGCAGCCCTGAACAATGAGAGGAAATGGCTTCCGTCGGGCAGCCGGTGGACGCCGAGGGCCGTGGGGAACGCTTTATATGTCACCACCATCTTAGAAAGCACTCAGAAACATGCGAAACACCATCTCCCATGAACAGGACATCAGCACCGCAGCCAAGACCTGACAATATCGTCTTACTCAATAACGGCGTGTTGTCAAATAAACAGAAACCTTGGCACTGCTTAACTATGTTATGTGGGAAGAACAAGAGGAAGATTTTACATGGAAAAAAATGTTAATGTTTTTAATGTGCTATTGGAAAAAATGGTTAATTTGTCTTTTGTACCTTTTTCACTCGATGCGCCTTTCTAGGTACAAAACTAAAAGTATTAACAGTGTACACACACACAAACAACAGTGACCAAAAAATACAGTTAGGTACCTATTTTCTGGTTATCATACCCCCCCCCCCCAGCCCATTTTTCCTTAAACTTTTCACTGTTTAAGATTAAGATTATTCCCTAGACAGTGATTGCAAGTATTTATTGTGCTTTGTGTGATCGGGTTAACTTCCCTGCTGCCTCTCTCTCTCTCTCTCTCTCTCTCTCTCTCTCTCTTTCTCTTTCTCTGCCATCCTGTCTGAGATTTAGTGTTCCTGTCGTTCTCCTCCCCTGACAAAAGCCGTCCATCAGCTTGGGCCAGTTTGCAGCCTAGGAATTCCACCCTGGCGACAAAACCTCTCTTTTTTTTACTGTTCCCGCAGTCAGGATCCAGTCCAAGAGACTGGTGAGGTCCAAGGGTTAAGGTTTTGCGTCATGGATGGCTGAGTTTCAGCCGTGTGGAAATTACAAATGTCATATTGGGCAGACTCAGAGTTCAGGTCCCGCCTCAGAGACACCAGGTTTCTAACACAGATCCCACTATTACATGTGAGATGAAAAGAATCTCGTGAAAGAATCAGATGTAAAAAAAAGAAAAAAAAGAATCATATAAAAATTTTTACATGTGGAAACACAAATAATTGCCTGAAAAGAATCATGTGAAATAAAAATAAACCTGTCAAAGGAATCACAAAGAAATAATAATAATAATAAAAATAGGACAAAAAGTATGAACTGCAAATATAAATGAACCACCTGAAAAGAATCATTTGGAAAGAATCATCTGTAAAAAAGGAATCATGTGAAAAGAATCACGTAAAAAAAACAAAAAAAAAAAAAACAGGCTCTATAATGATTGTACTCAAAATAAATGACTAAAAAAATAGATAAAAATAAGATTTTTGTGCAGAAAAGAATCCCAAGTAAAAAGAAATAAAAAATCACATACAAGACTAAAGTAAAAAGAAAAAGAATGATTAACATAAAAAAACAAATACGGGGGAGGACAGATTTCTTTAAGCTAAACAACTTATAACAAATATATTCTATAGGTCATATTCCTACACTGTTGTAAAACATCTGTAATTTTATTAAATATTTGTGGTTCTCACAAGGTTCCTCGTTCAAGTGACAATAACGTTAGTGTTAATGTCGTGGGAATGTTAAATAAGTGCATTCTCAAAACTCAGACGTGGCTAAAACATTGCGTCAACCTAACGTGAACAAGGCGTTCTGAAAACCTCACATTCTTTAGATCAACACCGATGTTCTCAATAAAGTTGCCAGCGATCACCTTCTGACACGAAGCTCCTGTGATCTCTCTGTGATCAAGCATTCTGTTTATTAAGGAGAATTTGAAGAATGCCTTCTTCATCTTCTTCCTCTTAGGACTCAGAATTAGAAACACACCAACCGCGCACGCCTCGGGGCGTTTTCATCCTTTAAGGTTACTCTGCAACCAAGATTTTAGCTTCAAGTCCCCAAACCCAGGCCTTGACCCCGAGTAGATGCTTCACTGCTCCCTTCATGTGCCGTGTTTTGTGTTTGATGCGCGCATGTATGTGTTTAGTTAGCCGTTCCACGGTGACTCGTAGAGGTCGTGACCTTTTGCATCTCTCCCACACAACAGTTAGTGTTCCCCACATGCACACCTCATAACCACAGCTCTGCCTGGGGGGCCGCTTGAACTAGAGACCCCATTTCAGCCTCTTCTGTGGGAGACACTGGGGGAGAGGAAGAGCCTGGGAAGACAGAAAAGTTGGCCTTAGGAAAGGAAATATGGGGATTACCAGTCAGCCACAGGGGGAGAGACATCACCCCATGCAGGATGAGACAAAAAAGGACAAAAATACAACAAAGAGTGTGAGCGGTTGGGTTCAAAACAACAACTTGCATGAAAAAACAGAATTTCATTCATTTCAGCATCTAAACTGAATGAATGCGAAGAGAAAAGTCCCTGTTTGACATTTTTATCCATTTTTATTTTTTTCATATTTCCTGTAGGAACTTGGGACTTAAAAAGAAATGCTGAAGGAACACACACACCCACACCCACTTTTCTTACTGTTACTTTTATAATAATTTATGCAAGTTCAAAAGCTAATTTAGTACTTAATTGGTACAACCAACAACAACAACCATTACAAATAAAAGGAAAGTAATAAATTCAGGTGCTTTTTGGAGACCAGTCAAATGTCCATACAAATTCAAAATGTTCAGGTATTTCCATCTTTGTGGGGGTCATCAGCAAGATATTAAAACATCTCACACACACACACACACACACACACACACACACACACACGTTCCTTTTTATTATGAGGACATTTCTTTTACAATAATTAACTACAACTGCTATTTTATTACTGCTGAATGTTCCCACAAACTCAAACACTCAGATATTTGTATACTTGTGAGGACATGTGTTCCACACAAAATAATTAAAAAAAAAAGATCTTTGCTATATATGAGGTATATGAGAGGACACTTTATTGACTTAAATATTACTGCAGCAAATTAATGCATCTACATATAAATTTAATGCTAAATTTCCAGATACAAAAGTATTATTTTCTTTCATTCAAATGAAAGCTGAAGTTTTTGTAAATATGTATGAAAATGCTACTATTACTACTACTACTTCCACTACTACGAATAATAATAATAAAATGCAGTTTCCCAGTTTGCTTTTTTAATAAATGCAGCTGGGAACCTTCCAAATGTCCCCATAAGGTCAGAAAGTCCTGTTCGGTTCAATCCAGGACATAAAATCATACCCACGCACACCGTTCTTGTTTATTATTTGCTATTTCCGCAGTGTAGCAGCAAAAAAAGCTGAGCATTCATGCCTCAGCCCCCTCGCTCGCTGTGACCGTACCCCACCGCCACAGCTCCATTTCACAAGAACCATTTATTGCCAGTCTTCCAAATGAAACTGCGTCCTTTGGAGGGATATTACTCACACGGCCCAAGCTTGCCAAGTCCTGTTCCATGCATCATTACGGTATTTAAAGGCAGTCATTCATATTTGTGCTCCTTTCCTACTTTTGCTTTTCCTTTCCTTCATTTGTGTCTTATTTTTTCCCTTTGCATTGGTCTCCTAAAAAAGAGAACATATTCACTAAAAGTCAGTTTCTGAAGCAGCAGTCATGTCAGGAAGAGTGTGCTGCAGTTTGTTGTGCTTTGTTTATAAAAAGATTTAGGAAGAAAAATGACATTCAGTTTTGACAAACTAATAATTGTTAATGTTTGTTTGGGTGTGAAAATCTGCAGAGGGAAAAAAAATCTCATTTGTTAACAGTTAGCTTTGGATGCTAAGCATCAAACCAGGAAAATTTCATTGATTGGCTTAAAAGTGTACAAGGTTGGATGAGCTTCTGTTATTATTTATTTGTTTGTTTTCACAATTTGGACTTTAATAATTTGGGAAGTTTGACCTTAGAATGATTCTCAGTCACGTTCATGTAGCTTGACTATTGCATCTTACAGTACGAGGCGATATCAAAAAGTTTTGAGACTAGTTTTTATAACACACCAACAGATGGCAGCACAAGACAGCCTGCACAGTCACAGGGAGCACTGACGTTCATACTGTAAGTCAGTGTGCCAAAAGACATTGTCTTGTGTTCATCTGGAGCTGTGCAGCTGTTGCTATTCTGACCACGTCTGCTATTTCATCATGGACAGCAAGTTAGAACAAAGATCGAACATGAAATTTTGTGCAAAACGTTTGACATATTTCAGTAAGTTTACAGCAATGATGCAATGATTCATTGGACGTGTTTTGAGTGGTACGTGAAGTTCAAGAGCAGAAGAACACCACTGGAAGATGATGAGAAATCAAGAAGACCTTAAACAAGCACCACCCCCCAAAAAAAGTCCATTCAGCAACTTGTACATGATGATTGTCAGAGAACAATCCACAACATTGCTGCCATTGTTGGTGTGCTATGTGGACCAGTACAGGCAATCCTCACGTGTGATTTGTACATGCTCAGTGTTCGTGCCAAGTTTGTCCCCAAACACAACAACTTACATTACATTACATTTAGGCATTTGGCAGTGACTAGCTGCTACAACTGCTACGTTTACATGGACAATATTTCTGACTGAAATCATTTCAATTAAAGTTTCCAATTTTAATTGTTTACATGGTTGCTGATCTGATAAGGTGTGTGTTTACGTGATCTGCCAGAATCTGTCAGAAATATTTACATTTTCCGGCATTTGGCAGAAACCCTTATCCAGAGCGACTTACATTTTTAACTTATTATAAATCATCTTAGTAGTTGAGGGTTAAGGGCCCAACAGGGGTGCCTTGATAGTGCTAGGAATAGAACCTGGGACGTTCCAAATTGTAGTCTAATGCCTAAACCACTGAACCACGTTTCTTTTTCACAATTCTCACCTTCTGTGTTATGATTGGTTACAAGAATTCAGCTTTACTACGTTTTAAATATGTGAGCAAATCCTCAGCCAGAGACCTAGTGGATAAAAATCTGAAGTAAACAGAGAGTTGTTTGCTCTCATGGAGTTCGTCTTTCGGAAATGGAAGCAAAATTTCCTTTCCAAAATCTTGTCATGTCACCTAATTTTACCCCCATGTGGTGTAAACATGCACAGAACGGATATATTTATTCCGACATCAGATCAATTGTTTACATGGCTAATATTTACCTACTAAACAATTTACACCAGCCCTCTCATCCGCATTGAGATCTGGCTGAATCGGGTCAGACTGTTCTGACTGAGGTGATTATTTGAAGAATTTGTACACACACCTGATAAATTGTTGCAATGAAGAAATCAAACCTGTTCCTCATCGTCAACTTCTACTTATTACAATGACTTTAAATGTCCTAATTAGCTAGTTTTCTTGTTTACATTAGCATACCTGAGGCTCATAATTTTCTGAAAGTGGTTGTATGATAAGCAGGATCTTTTATCCTAAGGGTGTGCAAACTTTTGTCCCCCTTTATGTCGATCATATAAATTTATGTTTTTGTTTTGAGCTGGAGAAAAGTGTTTACATTTTAACATGGCAGTTAAAATTTGGTGAAACAGTTATGGAAATTCCAGCCCCAGCACCGCATTTATTAAGAGTGTGTCTCACTCACAGCTTTACCGTTCAACCTCTGCACCACTGTAGTGGCTATGCTGAATCCCGAGTGAGATGTTAAAAAGTCACAATGGACTACAGTAACCAGAAACAGTCGATGCTACTGTGCATAGCAACTCATGTACGTAAGCTAATGCTGCTAGGCTAAAAAAAAAAAGTCCCAGGTCTTTACGGTTCCACCCATGTGTCCCAGCAGAGCAGCTTGGCGCTAACAGCTGGCCATGTCTGATTGTGTGTCAGGGAAAGGGCTGTGTAAGCAACAGGAAATCAGTGCTCAGGTAATCTAGCAGGAAGCTGCTGACTCGGGCCGCACCACAGACCTGCTTTTCATTTGCATGGCAGCGCTCGTCAGATGCTTGCAACACAAACACACAGAACGGAGAACAGAGAACCGTTCACAAACACTCCAGTTCTACTGGCAAGGCTTCAGGTCCCTAATTACGGATTACGCAACCACTGAGTCAGCTGTGATCACTAACATAATTTTTATTAAAATTAGAGTCTTTTGTTTGAGCCCTTACAATAACTTGGTTAATCTAGAAGGTGTATAGGTTCCTTTGTTTCTTGTTGTCTTGATTCTATTTCTATTTAAGTATTCTCAGTATAATTTGCATGTTTTTAGAAAACAGACATGGGAAACAATTCTAGATATATGAGTGATGTTCAAGTCAAAGGTGGCACAATGGCTTAGTGGTTAGCGCTGTGGCCTGGAATCCTCTGCTACACTAATGCACTTATCACAGGGTTTCACTAGTGCTTGGATACCATAAAAGTAGAAAGTTTTCTCAGTACACTGGAGCCATGATCAGACTGCCTGCTTCATGTCTGAAATGCTGGCCTCCCAGGAACTCCTTTATTGGCTCAAACAGGTCAGAACTGTGCAGGGGATGTGGCAATAACTCCCAGCCGAGTTCCTGTAAAGTGGTGTTCGTGAATGATTGTGTGTATGGTTCTCACAGACAGATGTGTCTTTTCTGTGAGTTGGTAAGAAGTTATCTATCAATTAGCAAGGATCAGGCGTTCAACTTGCTAAATGTTCATGGGAATGACTGGAGTAGGCTCTGAGCCACCTCGGCTGGGTCTGTATTTTTCAGATGTATTTCCATCTTAAAAACATTTTTTTTTTAATCTTGGTTTGTTGTGTGCGCCTAAATCTCCTATAACTTCTTGTTCACTCTGGAGCCCACTAAGTAGGCGGCCTCCATCTTCTGCTGGTGTGCGAGGGGGGCAAGGCTGTGGGTGTGGGCACCGGCTGGTTGTTAATGTTTGATAATTGATCTGGGGCTTCTTCCCGCACTATAAAACACAGCGGGGGGTGTAGCTCAGGGTCTGTTCGGCTGTTTATCTGTCGGTCTGTTCATTTGGACATGAGTCGTCAGAATGACGTCTTTGATTGCCACACTGAGGCCAACCAATGAGTTCACTGCTTGTAACTCCTGTGGCACATGAACTCTCAAACAGAGCCAGATTTCATGACTCTGCCACTGAAGAAGTAAAGACCACTTGTTTTATGACAAGGCTTCAAGTGCCAGCAGGGAAAGTGCCCAGACGAGGAGTGTCTGGGAGATACCCGCCTGCCACCAAACCGATAAGAGCTGAGAGGAACTGGTTCAGCCAATCATGAGAACTCCCAGACAAGCAAGATTGCAGGAGCTGCTGGCCACGCGGGCCCACTCTGTCATGCTGCCCATGTCATCGTTCATCAGCCTGTGCCCACATGCCTGCGGGGCACTGCCCACAGATCTGCACGTGCATCCTTTCC
Organism: Heterobranchus longifilis; assembly: GCA_028570985.1. Classification (NCBI taxonomy): domain Eukaryota; kingdom Metazoa; phylum Chordata; class Actinopteri; order Siluriformes; family Clariidae; genus Heterobranchus; species Heterobranchus longifilis. The sequence goes on from JAOVVB010000043.1 coordinate 2,253,924, forward strand.
TTCTCTTTTTTAATTCCTCCCTCCTCTTAACCCTTTTCTTCCCGCTTTTTCTAAATAAAATTACCCCTTTTCCCTAAGACTTCACTTTGTGTCTGTGGGATTTTATGTCAGATCCCCTATGCTTAAACAATGCACAATCTTTTTTTAAAAAGTACGATTTTTTTTGTTTTTTTTATTTTAGAGAATGGTCATGTGTCATGTTTCTATTTACCTAATCATTTTGGCATGTACACCCCAGAAGTGTGTTTCTTCTATTGGCCCTCAATCCAATGGCTCTAGTTATCTTAAGCTTAATACTTGCTTACACTTGCTTTACACAACCCAGTGGTGTGTAAAAGGGAATCATACATTTATGACTTAAATCAACAACAAAAACAACAATACCAAATGTCCCCTAAGCATGGAATTTGTTTCTCAGGATTTCAGGATGTTGTTATTGCAAGTGTGTGACATCATATGAACCAAACCATACATTTTCACCTGATTTTCTTTTTTGTGTTGTTGCTCTACCTTATCACTGTGATTTTGTGACCTGAAGGCATTCCACACACCAATTCATTAACACATCAAGTTAATCTGCTTTGCTCTTACCGTTGTTGTGTGACAGAGCCCCAGGGGCCTCTCTCCTGCAACATGGAGTGAGTATTCAGGGAGTTGGGAGGGGTTTAGT
>JAOVVB010000043.1:2279608-2290574 GCA_028570985.1 Heterobranchus longifilis
CCAACGGTTGGGTAAGTTTAAATAACCTTGGAATGGGTGGGGGGGTGTGTGTGGGGGGGGGGGGCAGTATATGATGGCATTTGTGAGGGAGACACACACACACACACACACATATTGTCAGATGACATCTTAAATATGTTTTTGTTCTCTCTTATCTTATGCACAAAAATTATTTTGATTAGTTATTTAATACTCTCCACATGTTTTATTTTATTTCATTTTATCATTAATATTTGTTAATATGAAACATACACTGTATCACTAATAGATACAACGAGCAATGGAATTCATTACATACACATTTATTTGTTTTCTGGGTTATGAATGAATATTTAAAATCTAACATTTCTATACAGTATAAGCCTTTTTTTTAAGTATTGTTGAGTTGTTGTTAAAATAGATGTTTATGTGTATGTTGAAAAACAAACAAACAAACAAACAAAAAAAACATGTGGTTGCTCCTAAATCAGAAAATAAAGAACAAACCCTCGGCACATCTGTATCAAATATCCACACGTATGCTCCACGTGCGGGGCCTGATATTTATAAGGCCGTGAAATCAGCACTGACAAGCTCGATACACAAAACCCGCAAACAGTCACAACATGATGTCTATATCAGGTCTAGGAACGCCTCGGCTACGTGACCAGCATGTCAGCATGACTTAGCCTGCTGGCGCGTAAACCTAGCATGGCATCATCTTTAAAGATCACAGTGTTATGAGAAAAATCTGAAAGCCTCGCTGGACGTGAAGAGGAAGCAGCTGTGTCGTCCTTTTAGTCTGAAACTCTTCTCATCCTTGGCTTCAGGCCCACAGACCACGCTGTCATTCTGTGGGTCACGCCACAGGTTCTTTGAAGCTCGCTGCGGTTCTCTGAGTTAATCCGCTTTCACACCTCAGGCAGCCATGAAGCAGTTTGACTGAAAAAAAAAAAAAAAAAAGCTGTAACAGTACACAGTGATATAGACAGAGCTGCAGAAACTGGGGATTTAATATTGCTGTGTATTTAAACATAAACAATATGACACATGCAAAGCAAGGATGAAAAAACAATGGGTCAAGAGCTTTAGTGAATGTTCACAAAAATGTGATCTCAGTGACTTTTTTTTTTTTTTTTTTTTCGTTTCTTGGGCTTTGTCCCTTTTATCCTGGGGGTCACCACATCAGATCATTTGATCCACAAGATCTGGGTTTTACACTGGACATCCTTCCTGTCTTAACCCTTCCATTTCTAACTGGGCTTGAGACCAGAACCGCATGCAATGACTGGGTTGTATGGAGTATAAAGTTAAGGGTTTTGCCCAAAGACCCAACAGTGACCACCATCAGGTGGTTGCTGTTGACCCTCCTATCAGCAACCCGAAGCCTCAACCACCTGACCCATCACATAATAGTTATTACTCAAACATGTCTCTCATATATAAAATATGTTATATATACAGATTTCTTGAGATTTTTGTACACTGGAAATAAATTGCTCACCTTTTTGATGAGTGGTCAGAAGTCAGAATGTGTAGCCCTTAAAGGAAAGCTATAGTAACTCAAATAGCTCAAATAACTACTCTTTACAACTATGGTGAGCAGAAATTCATCTCAGAATGTACACTATAGCAAAGCTTAATTGGAACCCTGTAGTTGGACCATCTACTTGCAGATAAGGTCGGTCAAGCTGTTCTTTGGTTTGTTCTTCATGTTCTTTTCCAGCATTCGATAGACACGCTTAACCAAAGTGACTCGCAGTAAAATATCTCATGGACTGCAAATGAAGTGATACAGTTCAAGGTTTGCTTTGTTTTTATTTGTTTTTTAAAACCCTTTAAACTTAAGTGACAAAGCTATGTGCCGACAACACTGAAAAGGACAATGATGATTAAAAATATAAGTATATATAGGGATGTCCTGCCAGTGTGTGTTAATGGAGAGGCTTCAAACATCAAACTGTGTGTTTGGGTTTTCGGAAATGCCAGGCAGAATGCAAGTTATTATCACTTTTATAATGTGTAAATTTTGCCACTAAAGGAATACGGGAATGGCGTTGCAAATGTATAAAAACTTAAAAGATTACCATAGTATTATTATTATTATTATTACTTTGGTCACCCATGCTGAAGTGTATCTGTGCTATTTGCCCAGATATAGATAAGATATATATTTGTCCATGTGACCCAATTTAACACTTTTTGTTCGATTATGTTTGTGTAGTTAGCTAAAATGAAACAAAATTGAGTTCATCATAATGCCTATTCTGTGCTGAAAAAAAAGAATATGTCACTCTGTACAACACAATCCTGAGCCCTCTTTATGTTTCTTAAAAAAAATGCTCTTTAAATGCTCTTTGCTTAAAGGGCTACATTAGTCATCCTTAAAGTGGGTGTTTAGTCTCCAGTGATTCAGCTGAGGTTCTAATGAAAGCATTTTCCAAGTAAATCTGGAAATGAGATAAGATGTTTTAAAAACAGATAGTTTAACAAATATGGTTGAACCAAGCAGCTCCCATAAGTCTTGAGAAAACTTCTTAATTCATATTTAAACTCACTCACTCACTCACTCACTCACTCACACATCATCTATACCACTTTATCCTGTACATGGGATCTTGGGGGGCCTGAAGCCTATTCCAGGAGACTTAGGGCATGAGGCGGGGTACACCCTGGACAGGGAGCCAATCCATCGCAGGGCACCCACACATACACACACTCACAATTTAGGTAAAGACAATTAGCCTAATCTGTATGTCTTTGGATGGTGGGAGGAAACCAGAGTAACTGGAGGGAAAACCACCAAACATGGGGAGAACATGCAAACTCCTTGCACACAGAGTTGAGAATTGAACCCAGACAGGAATCGACCCTGTACCGTGGAGGTGCAAGATGACGGTGCTTACCACTAAACCCATATTCGTATTGTAAACCCAAAGGTTTATGGATGGCTGACCTTTCCTGCCATATATGTATGAGATTTCCATAAAGTGTTATGGGGGGGGGGTCTTGGTATGTTTATGGGGGGTCTTGGTATGTTGTAGATTTATAATTTCCTTTCATTTAAACTAATAGGTACAAATCCCTTCAGCATGACAACGTCCCTGTGAACAAAGCCAGCTCCATAGAGACATTTTGTGTTAATATTGGAGTGGAAGAGCGTGTAAGGTTAAGTTTGTAATACCTTTGGGTTGAACTGAAATTCACCATCTCTTTACCATCAGTACCGGATCTCACTAATGCTCTGTAGTTGAACCAACACAAATTCCCAGGCCCAAATTCCAAAATCTAGTGGAATGCCTTCCCTGAAGAGTTATATAGCTATCATAACAGGAAAGTCAGAATAAATGTGGAATGAGAAGTTCACCAAGCATACATATCTTTTGGCCATCTATTGTATGAAATCAAAAGCTATCCCACAAGATATAAATATTTTATTAACAGTTTAATTTAATTTGATTTGTATTGTAGTGTGTCATCTACCTTGAGACAAACCAGACTAGTTTTATTCATTCCTTTCTAGGACTTCTTTCTTTAATTTGTATGTTTTTTGCTTCTCTCAATTCAAAATGAATCTTGACACATATTTACATCCCCCAGAAAACCATTCTCCCCCAGGCCTTATGTTCTCCTGACAGGTGTGTCCCTGTTCCGCATTTAGAGGATTAGCGTGATCCTGTACCATCCCTCCCTCCTTCCTACTCAAATGGAATGTGTGCTGGCGTGAAGTGTGAGGTACTGAGCTGGTGCAAGGCGGGACACATGACCTGCAGTGAAGAAGAGAGGTTAAAGGCGTGGAGGAAGTGTCTTCCTGTCCCGGATACCGCACCCGTTTTCACATCATGCTGAAGGACTGGGGTCAGTGCAGAAGGCCAGGAAGAGGTGCATTACAAAGGAGGTTTAAGGAGGAAGACTTTTCAAGTCACACAAAGAGACGCACTTAATGGTGGCCAGCTAGAGCTAGAGTGTCCAGGATGGTGTTTATGGGTATTGCGTTACCACAGTTAACCCTTTTATTCTCAAATGTTCCTGGACAGAGTAAAAATTGTGTAGACATATGGCAACAAATCAAAGCAAGAGTTAAGTAAATAGCAGACATTATGCATTGTTACATCCTGAGAAGAACCCAACTGTACATAGTGTCCAGATCCAAAGGGTCGTTGCAAAGAATTACAGCTTACAAAAAGTTGACACTGGAGACTCCTTCCATAAATCTTATCACAGAAAATTACACTTTATTAATGATTACATACATTTGCATTCAACATACTGTTCAAAACTCTGCATACACTCTTACTAAAAAAAACAATCACTTACAGTATTGGAGTGTATTCAAAGATATCTATGTATAGGTATGCGTAAAGATTTAGCTAACAAAGAAGTTTCATGTGTCAAGATTCTATACATTGCTACACCACCTGTTGAGGTGACAATCCGTATTATTGTTAATCCTAAATGTCCACAAGTGGCCTGGAGGAATTATTAGAAACAATGAATGCAGCAGGAATGAAGAAGGCCATACCTAGCACATGAGCCTGATAAATCAGATATCGGAGATGATTCACCGTGACCCGGTTTGCCTTGATGGGAAAAAAAGGAAGGACCAAGGCGTCTGTGGAATGAGGACAAGAAGAGGAGGATGGGCTGCACGAAGGGCACAGAATCTCAGGCGCCATGAGGTAGAACTCGTGAAATGCTACGCCGTCCATCGGACTTAAAGGGTATAAGTAGGGGACAAGCAAAGGCCATGATGAACATTAATCACTCAGTGTGTGACCGTGTCCATGTCCATGTGTGTTAGTAGAGGCAAAACAGAGAAGCAGGCCAACAGCAAGAGCAAAGAGACAAAAAGAAGAAAATCCATGTGACACAGAATACATTCAGAGAGAAGTTCAAGGCTCTGAAATATGACCCCCAACTTTAACTGTGCAGGTTTTAAAACGTCAGAGTAATGTCTCATTGTCTTTACATGAGTCTCTTGCATTTTTAAGCAAACTTAAGTTAGAATAGAATGAGTGCACAGCTTTACCTCAAACTGTTCCAAAGTCCTGACAATGAAGACTCCTTACATAAAGGAACCATATTCCTTAATAAGTACTCCCAACAATGACCAGCCACACAATTATGATCACTGACCCTGATCACCAACTATACACCAGCAAACTGGTCACCCAAGGCTCATCCTTTGACAAAATCAATTCTGACCATGATAGAAAGTCAGCCAGAACATTCAAGGCACCACAGTTCACTTCGCGTGGGGCCCAGAAGGCAAAAAGTCCAAGGCCACTGACTCAGAAATTCCCAGAGATGATGATGGGATGCATCAGTTAAACAAATCATGATGGAAGTGCCACCCCACAACTCCACAAATCACCAAAAAAGTCAATGCTAACTATGATAGAAACACAACCAGGAACATTCAAGGCACTGCAGTGCACTCTTCCCTAAAGAGTTAATTAGCTATCATAACAGGAAAGTCAGGAAAAAGTGAAATGAGAAGTTCATCAAGCATACATATCTTTTGGCCAAAATAAATCCCACCAAATATAAATATTTAATTAGCAGTTTAATTCAATTTGATTCGTATTGTAGTGTGTCATCTACCTTGAGGCAAATTAGACTAGTTTTATTCATACCTTGCATGGGTCCCAGAAGGCAAAAAGCACAAGGCCACTGACCCTACCTCCAAATTCCCAGAGATCTGATCGAGCCCCAATGGGATGCATCAGATAAGCAAATCTGATTCATGAAGGTGCCACCCCACTACTCACAGCACCCCAAGGATCCACTGCCATTGTCCCAGTGACAGCAAACCCCCAGAGGTCCTGCTGAGCTATGGCCCAAGAGGCCACAAGGGCAACTCAAAACCTATAGTGGTGTTAACATTAATGGCTTTAATGTTATGATTGATCAGTGTAAGTCCTGATAAAAACAAATGAGGTGTTTCTGTGGATGTGATAACAAATTCAAATGAGTGCATTTATGTAAACATGTGCTTTGAATTACGGCTGGAGCAACTGTCAGAGTTGCTGATGTTGATGATGTTCCACAATCAGGTTTGAGAACAGACTGATCTTTAAATATAAATAAGACAGAGGAAGAAATACTGAAGCTTTGAGCTGAATAATTATGGAGAGAACATGTAGTGTTTTAGAGCTGGAAAACTTCATTGCTCCTAATAGGGAATTCCAACTAGCCTTGTCTCCATTTTGGAAAAATCACAAATGGGGGAGGAAAGAGTAAGCAAGTACGTTGCAATACATGTTTGAGTCACCCTTAGCTTACTCATACTCGTTCTTTGCCACTTTTTAAGCAACAAATTCTGTACATGTTTAACCACCAGTGTGTTTCCATCCATGTTGTGGCCTACACTAAGTCTGTGGGTGGTATTTGGAGGACTTGGTGAGTGAGATTTTGGCAGACAACTGCCTAAAGTTATATTTAACATAGTAAAAAAAAATGAAGAATATTGCAAACTGCACCTAGAGATTTTCCATGATTTTACAAATTGGTTCCAAAGAGTGGTCAGGAACAAATTCAGGATGTCGCTAAGGTTTAATTCTTATGGACTGACATGGCAATCCACCCAGGCAGGCTGACTCATTACCCCACAGTGTAACACAGTCACTTACTAATTCACTCACTTCCTGCGTTTTGCATCTGTCAGAAAAATTGCTGGCTTGTTGTAGGTGTATAGATTTTTTTTTTAAGTATGTGAAATGTATGTATTTAGTTTTCTCTTCACCGTTCTAAAGAGTGACTTGAATAACTAAAGCTAGATTAACTAATAAATTAAATCATCAATATAAAGTTGCAGTTTTGGGAAGTGGACTTTTGGAATTCTTGTGGAATTGAGTATAATAGGGCCACACATCGAGTGAAGAAGCAAAAATCAAAAGATGAGGTTGATTTCTTCCTAGCCCAGACTGTACTCTGCTTCATAAACTGATTTTTACAATTTCTACAGGCCAAATATGGACAAACCTCCTATTGTCCTTTTACCTTCAAAATTAATTTGATTATGAGCTTAGTAAGCTCTACCTTCCTCTTGGCCTGGTAAAGCTGAAACATTGGCCACTGGGCTGCACAACTTCCATGTATTAAAACACATAATGTGTCTCAACTCACATTCACTCCTACCCCCCCAAGTCTTTTCTTTTAATACTTGACATGGCATGATGCAAGTATGCATCCTGTAAATTAAGATTTGGTTGCATGAAACCCTCAGCTGGACCATTTCTGGATCTGGTTTTTGGCAGCAGCTAACTGTATGAGGGCAGACATTCATTACAAGCTTGTAAATGAAGTTCTGGAGATGTCAACACTGACTTGTTCATTACTAATTGAGTGACCTAATGCACTCTGATATGCATACGGAGAAGACAGGGCCCGCTCTGTTATTCGCCGAGCGTGGCTGGGGCGCGTTTATAGCCCCACGGGCTACAGCTAGTCCATGCACACGTTTTTAAAAGGAGCACCTGTGCCACATAAATCAGTAACAAACTCCCTGACCAGTATGTTACATTTCTAATAAGCGTCACAGAGGACGGGGTGAAGAAGGGGAGGATGTGGGGAGCCCAGGGCTCTGGAAGGGGGTAAGTGAAAAAGAATGGCTACTGTATGGAGCTCCTAATGGGAGCCATCTGTGGATCGACCATGTTGAGGCCTTAGCCTGGGCGCATGTGTGTGTGTGTGGGAGAGAGAGAGCGAGAAAGGGAAAGAGATTTGCACCAGAATAGGAAAGCAAGAAGGCACATCGTAAATCCTGCTCGTTTTGGTTTTTCTCATGATGTTCGCTGCTGCGCTTTGGCCGCAGTAAGCAAATTGCATTTTGATTAGCGAACGTGCACTGGTCTGCTCCCAATCCACAGCACGCACTCGAGCACCCGGCTTGTTTCTGCACACTCAACCACAATCCCCGGCGTCTGGCTGAACGCAGGCCAAAACTATTGGGTTACCATGACTACAGTGCAGGAACCCAACTCCAGGTCTAAGTATGACCTGCACTACCTAAATCTCTTTGACAAGGACGATCTAAAGTTGCGTACACAGACTGATTCCAATTACTGAATCTTTCGGTGTTTCCATGCCACATTAAGAATGCGGTACATAATGCGGTGAAGCTCCACATGTGCTCCTAATAACTAACATAGCGAAGGTACAAAACAGACCGTTAACACTGCAAGGGATCATGTCATGCAGTATAACTAGCCATGATTCAGCAATAAGTCATATATTTATTGATATAATCATGTACTCTCTTGGAGAGGGTTCTTTAAATGTAAACAGGCTCCACTTGGCATAGATAGCCAGGATGAAAATGTAAAATTATATAAAGCAATTGACATGAGATTAGATTAACAATTCATCCAGCCTGACCTTATGAGAATCTGCTTGAATTTTATTCTAAAGTTCTTAAAACATGATAAACCCAACCCAAACCTTTGGATCTGTTAATAAAATGATTTAAGATTACATATGCCTTGAGTCAATCAAAATGTAAAAAAAAAAAAAAAAGAAAGAAGAAATAAGAAAAATCTGTTACACTTTCTCATAATGTTAGGTATTTTGTTTGTCTTAATGTAACACCATCTAACGAGCACTGCTTAGCTCATGTTGGCATAACAAGAATTCCCACTCACTCATCATCATGTATACCACTTATACTGTGTACAGGTTCGCAGGGAGCCTGGAACTTATCCTATATACCCTTTAGAGCACGAGGCAGGGTACACCCAATCCCAAGGGTACACCCAATCCATTTTAGGGCACACATACTACAGGCAATTTGAGAATGCCAATTAGCCTAATTTACCTGCCTTTTGACTGTGTGAGGAAACCGGAATACACAGTATGAACCCACCAAGCACAAAAAGAACATGCAAAAACCACACACACAAACCTGAGGCAGGAATTAAACCCAGACCCTGGAGGTGCAAGGTGACCTAAGCCACCCTGATGAAAACAAAAATTCTTAATTGTGGAAATGGAGTTAACGCTGTCCATTTATAATCTAAAGTCTTATTAATGGCATGTTTAAAACTCCAGAATGTGACTTACACAGACTCAGAATTCCAGAATCTGGTCTCTTTAATCAGTCCCAGTAAATTGCTTAAGCTACATTAGCCAGCTTACCAGCTAGCTAGCATGTTTAATAAAATAAGAAAGTTAAAGAAATATATCAAAATATTTTTAGGTACTACAGGGAAAACTAAAGAAAATGAAAGCTGGAGTGAAAGTAAACCCTAACCTGGTGTCTTTTTTTTTTCCATCACTTCCATCACATTGCCACATCACTGAACATTCTATAGTGAACACACTCCTGAAAAATTGTGTGTGTGTGTGTGTGTGTGTGTGTGTCTCTTTAGGTAAGTGTGTTAGGGATTGAGGGGGTTACATTCCTGTCTGCGCAATCGCTGTGAGCACTATATCATGTTTATTAAGCCTCTTAAATCAGAAGCTCCAGGGAGGAGAAAGGTCTGAGCCCTGCTCCAAATGGCCCTACATGGGTGAAACTACCCCACAGTGCACACAAAACTCTCTCTCTCTCTCTCTCTCTCTCTCTCTCTTGATTTGATCTCTTAAACCTCTCGATTCACAATTTCCTCCTGAATCCATCTCACTTCTCTGGACATTAGGCACCCTCATCACCCAGGGCTTTAGTTCTGTTAGCTAAGTGCTATAAGAAAGGCATCGGTGTCCAACCGTACCTTTCAATTCTTCACTTTCTGCTTTCTGTTCATTAAAAACATAAAATCATGGTTTCTTTACACATACACATCCAAAGTGTCTTATTTCTCTTTTACCAACATTTAATGCTTTTTTTGTTTTGATGTTCAATAAATGTCACCTTTCTTCATTTATATTGAATCTGCTTATTTAATACTACTCATCATTGATGTGTTCCTATAGAAACTCAACTTGTGCATTAACACAAACCTGTGATTTGCAGCTGAACTACGTTTGAGAGCTCCCGGAATCGGAAACTAATCAACAGCTTTTGATCAATCAGAATCCAGAATCTTAAAAAAGGATGACGATCATGCATGACATTGACATGACAGTGTTTACAGTTTATTTACGACTTTTAGCACGCAACCTTGCTAAAGCTTAATTTTCACAACAAACCGTCTGTCAAGGGTTTTAGCTTTAACGTCACGGTCGTCTTTGATAGAAAACATTTGCTGAAAGGTTTCTGGAGGAAATGAGGACTGACATGGCTCGTAATATCAAATAGCTCCTAAATTCAGAATGGCTGTGTACTGTACGTACGTGAAGTAAGTTATCAGGGAAAACACGTTTTTTTATAGAGCTCGTAATTAACCTGCGGTAAAACATGACCTGAGGACATATATGTGTGTGTGTGTGTATATGTGTGTGTGTGAGAGAAAGAGAGAGAGAGAGAGAGAGAGAGAGAGAGAGAGAGGTAAGGGGAATCTAAAACATCTTTTCTGGAGAAAATCCCTTTCTGCCACCAGGCTGTCAGAGGAACGTTTATTATTCCTGATAGGTAACAGGTCCGCTTCTGTAACAAACAGCACGGTGCACCTGTTGATAGCGGGTGTCTTTTGAAGGCTCTGATCTGATAGAAGATGGCTCAACCAGTCAGACCCAGCTATAGTGGTTTAATCACCAGCGCTGACCTCTGAAAAGTTGGAAAGAGGTCAGGGTCATGGGCCAAGGGGTCAGGGCCTCGTGTGGAGGTAAATGGGGATAAAGGGATTGTAGAGAAAGGAGTTAGGAGTAAGAGAGGAGGGAGGGGTTTTTAGGGTGCCGAGAGCTTCTCACCCGGGCAAGAGTTCAGTCCTATCACGGTGGGCCAATCTGTTCCAGACGCACCAAATGACACATTATTGGATCCAGACCTGACACGGGCGCTGTGTATATTACATTACCAGACACCGGCCTCACTTAAGGTTCATTACCTCTCCCCACAGAGAGAGAGAGAGAGAGAGAGAGAGAGAGAGAGAGAGAGAAAGAGCGCAAG
>JAOVVB010000043.1:2300485-2311334 GCA_028570985.1 Heterobranchus longifilis
GGTTTGGTCTTGCTTTCCTGGGAAGGTCTTCATGAGAGACAGTTTCATCATAGTGCTTGATGGGTTTTGTAAATGCAATGATGCAATTCTTGCACAAACTGTTCCAGAAAAGCTGACCTTTGTGTCTTAAAACAACAACTGACTGTTTTCTTAGTTGTTGTTAAAAAGCCAGTATTGTTCAAGTATTAGAAAATAAATAAAAATAAATAAATAAATAAATAAACAAATAATATTGGTATGCTCATTCTATTTATTTATTTATTTATTTATTTATTTATTTATTGCATTATGTTTTATGATTTATTTTTTATTCTATTTGATTTTTTCTCCCTTTCTGCTCCCTTTCCCTCTCTTCTTTTCTACGTTATTCTGTCTGACCTGTTTTACTTGTATTATACTGTATTCCATGTACTCTAGTGCACTCTTTTATTTTTTTCATATTGTTCTATTCTATTCTGTTATGGTCTATTATATCATATATTATGCTTTATTCCATTTTGTTCTATTTTATCCTACTTGATTAAATCTATTTTCTTCTGCATATTTTACGTTATCTTTTTGAGACTCCGCTGTCCAGTTTTCTACATCTAGACTCACTGAGTATAACTTGCTTGCTAAAAGTCTTTCTGTTTAAAGACACTGGCTCAATAGGTTCAATAGTTATAATGTGCTGACACACAGAAACAGTGAAGAGAAATGACACATTAGAGTTTTACTTTCAGAAGGCTGTTGAGTTCTACTCTACTCTCTTCTATTCTGATTTATTCCATTCTATTATTTTCCTCCATTAAGATATTTTCCTTAAAATTTGTTTGATTATATTTTTTTCTTTATTCAAATTATTAATTTTATTTCTTACATAACACTATATCTTTATTATTTATTGTGTGTGTGTGTGTGTGTGAGAGAGAGAGAGAGAGAGAGAGAGAGAGCGCATGGAGACAGAGTGAAGTATAAGAAAATAAAGACTCAAGGCAGAAGTGCTCCCTCTATAGTTCGTCCTTCATGCATTTGTTGTCTCAATTAGCTGCCAGTTGATCACGGCTCATGCTCTGTCTGAAAGCCAAACCTCGATGGGCTGCCGCTAACCATGCGAGGAACGCGCTGAGAGCACAAAACCAGATGGAGCGGAGCTTTAAAAAATGCCTGCCACGCAGAACGGGCCACCTGATCTCCACCATCCCCTCAGCAGAGCAGCACAGTGCAGGCATTGTCCTCCAGCTGCAAATCCTGAGCTTCCTCAAGCTCCAGACCTCAACCCCGCGCCACTCACACCACTCACTGGGGCAAAGCACACACATTTACAGTCTTCTCTTAACCAGCAATGTTCATCACTTGTTCACTGTCATGTAGACCAAAGCCAAAGTCTGGTAAATTACACCACATAACACAGACATCCATGTGGCCTGCTTCCCACACACATGCACACACACATACACACACATATACACACACACACAGCCAGAATGTGATGATCAAAGTGTGTACTCTAGAGCTGAAAATTAACCACAAAAGTGGACAGTGCTCTTTTGTATCTTCAGTGATTCATGACGATACAAGGTTCCTTTCATTTCATTTAAACAGAAAAGTAAAAAAAAAATTAGGTTATTTTAATAGGCAAATATGTTTAGTTGTAGGATAAATAAAATAAACACATTTTACAGTATATAAATAACTAATTAATAAGATACCCCACCCCTAAACCTACATTTTGGTCCTTTACACTGTTGCAAATTTGAAAAGGAGATGTCGGTAAATTTTTATTAATTGAATGAATAAATAAATAAATGTGCCACGTTGCTGGATTCTTATTTATTTCCCACAATTTAAACAAATGAAAAAGTGAAGTTTCATGAAAATACACTTTGTAATTTTTTGTTCATTCTAATTATTGAAAAATTTAATTGAGAAAAATTAATTTCCATTTAAAACTTCGAAATGTAAGCAATGAAGAGCGATGGTTTCAGATTGATGTCAATTTCATGGAATTTAAGTTAATTGTGACTCCAAAACATTTCAGTTATTCAATTAGTTTCACCGTGGTAATTTTTATTTTACTTGTTGCAAATTTGCAAGTGCCATGTTGAGAAAAATCACGTGTATTAATTATATTGCGTTCTCTAATTTGTTTTTACAAATGTAAACAATTAAAAACAATGTGGCTGGACTTCTTATTTGTGTCCCATCACATCAAAACACAGCACACTTTTTTTTTTACTCAAAAGATACACATAGAAAGATAATTGCAGTGGTTCTGAAACAGAACCTTGTAGAACACGGAACTCTACTTTAGTAGGTGTAGGGAAGTCACCATTTACATCTACAAACAAGGGCCCTTAAACTCCTACAACATGGAACTGTAGAGCTGTAAATCCTCATTGATTAAACAGCTATAAAAATAAAATTGAATTGACTTCATTTCAGTTTTACTATACTTTCATATTCCTAGTTCATAAAGCACCATTTTTATACCAAGTTTATTAGTGAATCATGTCCGGTTCCTGAGATAAGGCCAGTGCAAGCTTGTTTATGAGGAAATAAAAAAATATATTCAAAATAAAAAACAGTGAAATCTTGCTTTTATAAAGTAATTAAGTGCCTTAGTAAGTACTTTTATATTAATATTAAAATGGGGATTTCCTGACATAATGAGAAAGAAGGAACCCTCAACGTTTATTTGACAGCAGGATTTTGCTGCTACCCTGCTTTTTCTTTTTCTTTTATTCTTAGGACAAAAAAAGAAAATGCATGCTTTTTTACCACAACTGGAGTAGATAGCTTGGATAGTGTTTATTAAATGGCTTTAAGACAATGTTAAGAATTAAAACTTTCTCTATTCAGGTATCAAGAAGATAAGGTATTTATCAAGGACAAGTTTTTGCCAAACTTGAAAAACTGATCTGCGTGACTTAATATCTGACTTGATAAGACCCTTAAATGGGAAAAGTTTTTTAAATGGGTGTCAACTTTGTTTTTACTTCCTCCATCAGTTATTGTATCTGAATTATTGTATGTATTGTAAAATGAAGTTAAGAGAGCAAGAAAATGTTAACTTCACCCATAAATTAGTGTATTTCTATATATTTGGAAAACTTGATTTCTGTTATCATTTAAGAAGTGTTGCTGTCCTATCTTGTGTAACAAATATCTTATGTCAAGGGAAAAGAATTACTAAGGTATCAGTGTAGTGTATTATTTTATTGTTTAGCACAGCCATCAAATTATATTTGCCTTTTCAGAACATTTTATATCCACTATAGGAGTTCCAAACAAGGTAGCCAAGTTGTAAATGCAGGAACTGTCCCTTTTTTACTTGAATTCATTCCACATCCACACCTTTCCACACGTCTCTGAGTGATTCCAGTGTTGAAACAGGATGCTTGATGTGGCTCGTTTCATTTCCACCCAAAACAACAAAAAAGAGCTCTCTTTCTGAGCGGCCACCATCCAGACCCTGGGCGTCTCCACAACTTCAAAGCCTGGCAGGACGACCGTTTCCCTGCTGGCCTGGTGGAGCAAACAGACACGGCCTTCTTCTGAGGTGGCATGCGCCACGGTGGGCTGTCCACACCTGTGTTTGCTCCAAGCCGAGCTAATTAAGCCGAGGATGCTATTTTGGACTTTACGGGACACAAGGCGGCTTTTAGAGAGAGGCGGAGACTGTGAAAGGGAGAAAAAAAAAGGAACTGAAGCGAAAAACTTAAAATGTCTGTGTTATCATCAAAGCTGAGTTAAAAAATCAGGTTCTGGTTCTCATGAAAAAGCATCACTTTATATCTTACACCAACCCTCAATAAAGCCAAAAAGATTCTTGCTCTGTGGCTCAGCCGAATGCTGACTAAGGAGAGAAAAAGGGCAAAAATATAAAAAAGAGAAGGAGGAAGATATTAAGGGAGAGAGATGCAGAGGGAGAGAGAGCTGGGATGGGCTGGTATTGAATTACAGAGTTGAAGAGGAGTACCAGGAGGTAAGAAGAGGTCATACTGAGCGCAAAATGAATTTCATGTCAAAACAAATGGCCGCTCTCCCACTTGATGACAAAGCACCCTACGCCCTTCGAGACACATCTACTAAACGAGACTCCTCATGCAAGGAAAAAATGCAACTCAACACAAGGTAGAGAAAGCGCACATTCCTACACAGTTATTCTTAATTTATTTTTTACTGGAAGAAACGACAACACTGAGATTTTACCATGGGGACAAAATAAAATTCAGCATCGCTTAATATTATCAACACTATCATTCTTCATCATCATCATCATCATCATCATCATCATCATCAACCAAGTGCCTGTGCATTCCCCTTTCTAATTGGTCTAGAGGTGTCAGTTAATTTCCCCCATTACTCTTATTGTAACACGTTCTTAGTAACATGAAAAGTTTATTTTTAGGTGACAATAAAAATGAACTTGTCTAGGATTCCATGTAACTACACTATAAATCAGTGCCAAATATGTTATGACATTATTGATTCTTACATTTAAAATTCTAATCACTGGCAAACTATTCATTTAAATATTTGATACCGTCCTCATAACAACAGTGATTTTCAGTCTTCCCTTTTTTCATGCTAATTGCTGTACAATTAAACAGCAGCACACAGGTAAAACAGATCCAGGGGCAGTTCTAGACATTCCAACAGTGTTTGTAATACACACATAACCCACGGAGGAAGTTTTAAAATCATACATTTCATATACAGGATGCATTTAATTCAAACCAGGACTTTTGAGTCAGTACGCCAGAGCCATGATCGGACCTGTTGCGTTTCACATATAAAACTCTGGCCTAATGGCCTGAACATATGGAAATGGCTTGGCGCGTGGTCAGGACTTTAAAGGAGATGTGGCAATACCTCTCAGTTCAGACTCTGTAATGTGCAAGTGGTGTTGGTGAATGATCGTGTGTACAGTTTACAAAGAAAGATGCTTATCTTCTCCAAGTTGGTGATAAGTTATCTATCAATTTTTAAGGATTATGCATTCACCTTGTCGATTGTTCATGGGAACGACGGCAGTGGTTGCCGAGGATAGTTACTCATGGATGTTCAGCCTTCTTTAAAATGTTTGTAACATTCATACAGTATGTTTTATTGAATTACTTTATGCCTTCAATCTATAAAAAAATTCATTACAAGTCCCAGTTTTACTTGAACACCCCAAATAGTATTTTTTTTCCCTTGGTTGATGTAATGTAAAATTCAAAATGCTGAATTACTAACCAACAAACAACACCATCCAAGTGGGATTCATGGCGCGCCACCAGCGTGGACTTTATTTATCGCAAGCGGGCCGTATGTTTTGACAAATGGCCAGGTTCTGCGAATTCTGTCATGGCAAAGTTCAGCAATTAGCCTCCCATGTACAGGGACGTGGGCCCTCCGCAGTGAGCACGCTCGATTTATGGGTTCAGTCCAGCAGCCTGACTGCTTCAAAGTACCGGCAGGAGAGAGCAAGGAGTTCACAAATATGAACACACACACACACACACACACACACACAAACGCACACATACAGGCGGCCGTAAATCTGAGAAGAACACGGGGGAGCTCATGGATCCTATGGGAGAGACGGACTCCTACAGCCCTTCACACAGGAGGCCCATAGCTCATATAAGGGCTGACTATGACGTTGACATTTCTTTTTCATGTATGCATCTCTGATTTTAACTTTGGGATTTAAAAAAAAAAAGAAAGAAAAACTAAAAAAATGTAGAACATTTTTTCATTTCTGTAAAATACCTAAAATTGTAAGAACCACACAGGAGATAAGCATGGCTTTGAGTTAGTAGGTGGTGCATGTGTCAGTGGTTCATTTTCCACTTTAATCTAGAGGTTCTCTGTAAATATTTACTTGGAAGCCAATAGTGACCATTATTATTCCCACCTTTTTATGACTATGGTAGGATCTCCAGTCAACCTTCAAAAATCCATTCACACACTACGGGCAATTTTGGGAACGTTAATTAGTCTAATCTGCATGTCTTTGGAGTGTGGGAGGAAACTGGAGTACCCTGAAGAAACCCACCAACCATGGGAAGAACATGCAAACTCTATGCACACAGCACACTGTGATAGGTTTTAGCTCTAATTGTCACTTTTGCTTTTGTTAAAGTTTAGATGTTATTAATTTAAAGATGTCCAAAGCTAAAAAGTCAGTTTATGACTTTACAAGTATTATATTACATGCTAAGGATATTTAGAAAGGTTTAAAAAATTAGTGGACAGAAAGTTCGGAAAAACCTGAATTGTTATAAAACAGACATTGGTCATTACTTTACATGAAAAAAATTAAAATATTCTGCCTGTCTTTATGTCCTGCTCATATTCTCTTTATTCAATTACTCTGTAATCCTTCAGTGGAAAATCCCGATAGTGTGTGTTCTCTCTCTAAGATACACATTCCTCAACACTCTCCAGGGAGCCTCCACTAAACCTTCCCATCCATCCAAACCTGCTGAGAGACCAAGCTTATCAGCAAAGAACCTGGTGACAAGCATGCTCTCTCTCTCTCTCTCTCTCTCCCTATCTCCCGCCCTCCCTCTCTCTATCTCTGACACACGCACAGCACACACACACCTCATCAGGAGCATAAAGGACAGCAGGCTTAACATGTGGGGACCACCAGACCAGAGCTTAGTAGTGATCTAGTCAACACCATCACACCAGCTGGAGCTCAGGGATGACAAGGAAGGACAGGGATAATAGATACAGACAGAGAGAGAGAAAGAGAGAGAGAGAGAGAGGGGGGGGGAGGAGGAGGACCATTCTGTGATAATAGCTGACATTGATTTAATAGCTCTTGAGAGGTATGGAGAAAGTACTTTCCAGGCCAATATCACTGAGCAGTAACCAATCCTTTACATAACAGTCAAGCTCAAAAAATGATTCACTCACACTTACAAAAAAAAGTATTTTATCTAGAACCATTAAACAGTTTTTATCTTGTTTTTCTAAAGAAACTCTTAAGGTTATATGTAGGTTATTTATTTATTTGGAACAATTTGTGAATAAGTTGTGAAATACTCTGTTCTACTGTATATAAACCCTGCACAAAGCTTTCTTTAAGAGTTCCTTAGACTTCTTAGCTTCAACTTTTCATAGGTGGTTCATACATCACTCATCATCTGTACCCCTTTATCCTGTATGCAGTGTCACAGAGGGGCATGTACCCAGAGGAAATCCACAAAGTAAAGGAAGAACATGCAAACTTCATACACACAGCTGCCACCTGGTTCATAGATATTAGATACAAATGATTTTCTCTCCAAAAGGTTTGTACTTGGAAGTCTTGCTCTACATATAACCCTTAGGTCTTAGTAAGGAGTAAACAGTTGAGAGTTTTAAAGTCTTTTCCATGAAGGTTTATTGGTTTCAAAATGATTCTTAGCTTCCTAATAGGGAAACATGTTTGGGGGGTTTCCACACCAATTAGCCATACAATTACAACACAAAACATTATGCCCAGTATTGTGTAGGTTTCTCTTGTGCCAACAGGGCAGCTATGGCCTCTTGTGAATGACTCCACAAGACCTCTAAGGGGTGTACTGTGGTGTCTGGCACCAGGATATTGGCAGCAGATTCTTTCTGTGCAGTGGGTTGTGGAGTGGGGTCTCCAAAGACAAGATTTGTTTGTCTGGTGCATCCCATAGTTCCTCGATGAGACTGGGATCTGGGGAGTTTGGAAACTAGACAGGCTAGTCTTTGCTTCCCACACGCATAATGTGCCTTGGTTGCCTGGTTATCACCAGTTTACTGGGATATATTTAATAATAAGTGTTAATGTGTTCATGTTATGTGGTGTCCTTAAAAGTTACTTCCAACTTTCTCTTCGATAAAAATAAGATCCTTGACAAGTTTTTTAGTTGTCTCTTTGGGGAGGTCTTAAATATTTGGTATCAACTCAACGCCAATAGCAACATTTTTCCCCATAAAAGGGATCCAAGAAAAGACGAGCCCTTGATGAACTAGTAAAGTAGAGTATATGAGGAAAAAAAAATTAAATAAAAGTAACGTTTGCAAATCAACCTTTCCTGGTTGTTAGGGCCACCGTGAATCAGAATTACACCATGGCTGGGAGACCAATCCACCACAGGGCATCATGCATCAAGAGTATGTTTTTGGAAGGTGAATTGAAATCAGAGAACACAGAGGGTACTCAGGTGAATATGGGTAAACCAACTTCATATAGACACAGTCACCCAAGCTGAGAGCCAAACCTCTGTTTGTGGAGCTGTAAGGCAGCAACTGTAAATTCACTGATTATCATTTTCAGGCATACTTTGCACAAAACTCTGCAGATAAAAACGTCATATCCTTCACTCCAAAATCATTAAATCCACAAAGTTAAAGAAAGGGCTCAAATGTAGGTTATTTCACAGAACTCCCTGCCTCTGAAGTCTGTCCTCATGTAGACATGAGAGAATCTTCTAGCAAAGTCAATATAAAAGTTTGACACTTGAGTTGCACAACAGTTGCAGCTGAGAGCTCTGCTTTCATCTTCCCTCGGTCAGGGGCCTTCTTCACAGGATGAAAATGATACAGACACAAAGACCCCTCCCAGTTTGGCCAGAACTGATGAGCCAGAGCTGGCTTTAAAGCTGCGCCACGAGAAGAGCTACTGCTATGAGTGCATTAGTGCTGACTGTCAATCAGATCAGAGCTCCCAAGCTGGGGTTGTTTGATGATGGCCCTCGCAGCAGTTAAGGCATCATGGGAATCAATCACACTGTTGTACAGATGTTTTCAGTGACAGATAATTATATATATTGCAAGGATTTGAGCAATCAGTGTTGACCAGTTTATTTTTTATTAAGGTCGTTTTTTAAGGATTAGACTGTTTACTAATACACTATATCTAATCAATTCATTGGAAAAATGATACAAAAGCATGAACATGCCATTTATGTCATTCCCAATCTGAAAAACATTGTGTATTGAGACATGATGTCTTGTCTGCCATATTGTGCCCCAAACCATTCTCAGGGTCAATTTACAGGGTCTGGGGCCGTGAGACTGGGGTTCCAACGCCTAGCGTTCCTTACTAACAAGCCAAATGATGGGAAACGACATTGGGCATCATTTAGCTGTCACAAGCCTAATCACCCAGCATGATGCAAAAAGAGTGAGACCTTGATTGCCGAGGCTTAAATTGCTCCCAAAGAAATTGGCCATTTTACACCTTGGCAGCCTCCCAATGGCACAAATTGTCCTCCTGCCTAGATGAGGCAAATAGTTAAGAGCAATGAGGGCTATGAAACTACCATTTCCCTGGGAACTTTGCTGCCTAAGTTGTTTCTAAAATAGCCTGAAACTATTGGAAATGGAGGAAAGTTTGTGGGACACACACTTATTGTTAATCACAAATAGGGGCACTTTTTCGATATACTGAGGAATTTGGTACAAGTTAATGGTTATTACAGAATATATCTCAATTACCGTGAACTGAGCTGCTGATGCAATCCAACATAACTGCACATTAAGTAACTATTATCACATGACTGACAAGAAAAAGGTGCTTAGAAATTACACTTTTAAATCGTTAAAGCTGTGTAAAGACTTCTAGCAATATTGTGTCCGATTTGGTGAAATATCACTGGGTTATTGCTCTTCAGGCCTTATAAACTTGTGATTTTATACTTCCATCTTTGTAATTTCCATATTATCATCACACTTGGGATCAGTAGACAGTGTGTCAGGGTGGAGGAATCAAAATGAAGTAGTGCTTGTAGTTGGGGAAAAAACTAAAATCAGGTTCCATGACAAATTTCAGAACTTTGGTCTAATGCAGAGAAATCCATAAACAGAAATCAGGAATGGGAACTATAGTTAAAACCAGGAAGTTCATAGGAAGGAAAAAAGACTTTGGCATAAACAATAAAAGACAGGGGCTATAAAAGGGAAACTAATCAAGAATTAACACAGAACAAGTGAAATGTTTGGGCAACAAATTAATGATAGAACAGAGAACTCCTAGAATTAGAAAAAATCCCAAAGAAATGATTGTTGCATCCCCTTAACTTTATGTAGTTGTTTTAGGATTTAGAGTATACTTGATGTCAAATAATGCTGGGTTTGGCGTTCTTCTGGCTTTAGATATGGGTCCTAATTGCCTGAAAGTCTCTAGCTTGTTCTCCAGCTTCTGTTGTTATAACATACTTATATTAAATCAAGTAATAATGCTGGAACAGTTTGTGCTTTTGTCATGATGGTTTATGGTTGTTTATGGTTGTTGTGTTTCTATAATCCTCATGTTTGTTCTTCCACCTTAAGTGGAATTAGAATGTCCATGCAATTGACTACTGTTGGGTCAGGCTCTGCATGTAAGTGTCAAAGTCTCTAGGGAATTCTAGTCTAATAAAGTATTTATATGTAATTGAACAATTCCAGTAAACCAATATCTCTGCCATCCAAATAAATCTAATCACATGTCAAAACTTACTGCATTTATCACAATTCAACATTGTTTCTAGATAGCTTTAGCGCTTGCCAGAACTGAAGAATATGTAGTCCTGAGTTTTATGTTTGTCAGGGTTGGCATCCATTGCCCTGTATTTGATAATTTGGACATAACACTGCCTATGATGTGAATTACGGTTGGGTTCTTCTAGCTTTAGGTATGGGTACTTTAGTTGTATGAGATTGATGGAGGTCCAGAGAATGCTCTTCTCCATTCACACTGGTTTATTAGTAGAATATTCTCATCTAACAATGCTATTTGTTTCCAGCTATCATATGTGATAGCTGGAAAGCCTTTAGAATGTGTTCCAGTTTGTTGGTCTTTCGGCTGCTCCCGGCAAGGGGTCGCCACAGCGGAATACCCAGTCCGCACTACAACTCGGCACAGGTT
>JAOVVB010000043.1:2339500-2352513 GCA_028570985.1 Heterobranchus longifilis
ATTCATATCATTAATGTAAATTTTACAGCTCTTATACAGTACACACCATAGTTTATAGTGTATATATGTACAGTGTAAGTGTGTTATATATGGTATAGATAGATAGATAGATAGATAGATAGATAGATAGATAGATAGATAGATAGATAGATAGATAGAAGCGTGCTGTTACGGGGGATAAAAGCAACACCAAGAACAGGGGTTACTGTCACCTGTCACTGTCATTGTTTAAATTTTATTAGTTTCCTGTAAAAGCACATGGGGTCACGAGGCAGGCTGTGAGGTGAGCACAGCTTTGGAACAAGTGCGTTTCAAAAAAACAAAAAAAAAGGGAAAAAAAGAGAATGACCCCTGTCAGTGCAGACCCCTTTATATTGGATCAAAATAGCATTCCTGAAAACACCAGCTTACCAACATGCTGGTGTTAACCAGAACATTCCATCTGCTCCAGGGTAAAAACACAGAGTCCTGCTACTGGTGATGCTCACACCGTGACATGTTTATGACGCGATCACGTCAGCCTGATGATAAAACGTCCCTGCGTCTATTTCCAGTTGTTCAAATACACAGGCTGAGTGCGATCGGGACGTGCTTTCATGTTTGCCGAAATGTGAACAAATAGAAGGTGACAGAAACAGCACCTGGATAAAAGTTCAAAGCACTGGCTCTGTGCGTGTCAGAGGCGTAGTGAGAACAGACCCAGGGTTAATGTGGGAATCCCTGGAGGATCAGGGCTGGATGGTCTCACAGCTCTTTCGCATGCTGTAGGCAGTTCTGGCGTGCGGGTGTTATTAATAGCGAGGTTTAGAGATTAGACAGAGATGCCGTGTTCTCTCCTTGACATGTCCTGCTAAGCAGTTATGTCATGGCTACTTGAGTCTCCAAGCTGATTGTTGACTCAGTCAGGACACATTCATTTGAAATCTGCAATGGCTACGTTCTGTCCCGGGGTTATCGGTTGAGCATGAGCCGAGCTACCCAGAGCCGTGGTCTGCGATCAAAGGGGCGGATAAGGTTCCGACAGCAGGGTTCGAGAAGCTCGAAGCCGCCACCGGAGAGGAGACAGGTGTTACTTTTCACCGTGTCGTGCCTCGAGGTCTCACTCTCTAGTTACTGGCTGTGGGCCAAACTTAGACAGGCTATGTTAAGAACACTTGTGTGTGTGTGCGCGTGTGAGAGAGAGAGAGAGGGAGAGAGACAGAGAGAGAGGGGTTTGACTAGAGCCTTATATAAAACAGGAGGACAACTGCTAGACGTCTCATTGACTAGAAAGCAACAGTAGCAAATGTAAGACCTTTCAAAATAAAAGATAAGATAAGATGGACAGGAAAGCAAATGTTTGCTTGTTTCTGTTCTGTTCGGGATCATGTGGGTGGAATTTTTGGGTCCATTCCTAGAAAGCCTGGACCATGTCCACCTGGAATTCAAACTGGAATCCGAAGTCTAAATAATGAGTGATTGGTTCATTTTGTAATACAATCCAAAAACAAAAATAAATTAATTGATAATAATCATAATAATAATAATAACAATAATAATAATAATGAATGATCCTTGCATAATCTCTTAACATGCTCAGAAATAATATGAGTCTGGATTTGTTGTTCATTTAGAAGAGGCATTTTATTTATATGTTACTGAACCTGGAAGTTCACTTAAGTTCACAGCTAAAGTGATGCAGTTGAATATTATGGGAAATATCTGAATATAAACCGAAATAAACTGATTCAATGTGATATGCACAGCTATACAGAAATAAAAATTCCAGTATAGAGTTTTACATTCACAGCTTCATTACTTTGTACGATGACGATGCGGCATGAGGAAGTAACCTTGAGAGGAACCAGTGGAACCAGACTCGAACGGGAACACACCTTCATCTCAGTGATATCAGATAGAACTACCATAGATAGTACATGCTTCTATGTGTTATCTACTGTAGTCAAAAGCCACTCTCTAAAACTCTCAGAGCGACTACTCTCATAAGCATTCATACAGTAGCACTGCTATTTATATCGAATGCAGTCCAAAAACAATTAGACAGCGATGCTGCTGCTTTAGGGTTGGTTTCAATCATTCTTTTCTTCATTCACTGGGTTTCACTTATAACTGAAAAAAACCTAGAAGTAATACAAACTCTTTCCAGGAATTTAACCAGAACCGGCTGTAATAAATTGGAAAAATACTCGAGGAGATTTCTTTATCATGTCGTCTCAAAGAGTTTTTCTTGCCTTGGCATAGCTCATTAGAGATTTAAATCTTCACCCTGCTTTCTCTGAAGCTGTTTCGTGACAACATCTGTTGTTCAAAATGCAATCACAATTCCGCGCACCTACTGCTGGTTCATATTCCTTACTTGCTTTGTTCTATTTGATAAAAAATAAATAAATAAATAAATAAATAACCAGTAAAGGACTCAGCAGTGGCTTGTGTTCTCGTGATTGTTGTTCCCTTTATGCACCACTACAGGGATGCTGATGTGTGTTTGTGTGTTTCATGGTTCAGGCTGCAGGCTCTGTGGCACGCGGAGCTGAAGAGAAAAGGCGAAGAGGGAGCGTCCCTCTTCCGGGTTTTCTGGAGGTTCTGTAGGACGCGTGTGCTGGTGGCGTTGATCTTTCTCCTCATATTTACCATTACTGCCTTCATCGGACCTGTGAGTGCCAGCCATTTTTAGTTCTCCTTTTTCCTTACACCAGTGGTTGTAGATTAACAGAAGTTCCCACTGACTAAATAGAAAGCCTTGTGTTCTTTCAGAGATTGATTATAATAATGTTACAGTACATAGACAAAGTGTGCTCTGGTGATTTCTAATACCCATGCCCTAAATTAAATAAACATTTATTGGACTTTGGATGAGATTGCTTAGTAGAAGTTTCCTAATTGTTTACTTGTGAGTGCGTGTTTGTGTTCACTTCAAATCTGAGCGGATTAATGCTTGCATTTTATTTCTCACTGCTACTAAAATGCAACTTAAATTCAAAGCTCAAATGCGTTCTCATTCACTCACTCTTCGTCTATACTGCTTTATCCTGTATTCAGGGGGGCCTGGAGCCTATGCCAGGAGACTTAGGGAATGAGGCGGGGTACACAGGGTGTACAGGGTGCCAATCTATTGCAGAGCGCACACACACACACACACATTCACACACTACAGGCAATTTTGGACGCCAGTTAGCCTAACCTACATGTCTTTGGACTGTGGAAGGAAACTGGAGTACCCGGAGGAAACCTACCAAGCACGGGGAGAACCTTCCACAGTCCAAAGACTGGATTAGGATAACTGGCGTTGTCAAGTAGTGTGTGAATAAATGTATGTACGGTATGTGTGTGCCTTGTGATGGTCTCTTGGGATAGGTTCCAGTCCCACGCCGACCTTGTACACAGAATAAAGTGGTATAGACGATGAGTGAGTGAGTGAGTGAATGAGTGAACTGTCCACCACATGGTGTGCTGTAATCAAAGTTAAATGAACCCAGTGGATGGGGGTTTGGGGCGCTGGGTGGGAATTGAACCCGGGCCCTCCTGCATGGCAGGCGAGAAACCGACTACTGATCCACCAATGCCCAAACTCTGATTTTTAAACAGTGCTCATGATAAATAGTTTTTATTAACACAGGAGAATATGCCACAATTGTCGTCTATATATTTTTTTTGTCTGAAAAGTGGATTTATTGTCTTCCTTTCTTTTCTAATGTACAAACATTTCATGTCATATTTAGCTTTCTTTGTTTGAAAATGCTTGAATATCTTAAATGTTGTTTTTATAGACACAGTGATGCAGAAGTCATCAAATAAAGATTTAAGGCAAATTTCTCTGTAGAAAATAAAACATCAGGCTGCCTGAAGTTTCTGCACAGTATAAATATACAACATGTAATTTCATATATATTTATATGACAGGTTATAGTGCAGTATTATGCACAATCTTTGGTACCCTGTTTTTTCTTTATGAATTTTGTCTTGGATGCTTATTTTATGTCTTTTGAATTCATCTTCAAAATTCTCAGCATTCTTTTTTTTCTGCAATAATGTTCCCACTTTATATTGATTGTACTTTTATCTCTTTATTTTGTTGTGATTTATTAAATTGGTCACTTTTTACTTTTTTAATAGCATTTTTTTAGCATTATCACTCACTTATTATCTATACCGCTTTATACGGGGTCTATCACAGGGGATTTAGCGCACAAGGCGGGGTACACACTAGATGGGTGCCAATCCATCGCATGGCACACACCTATACACACTCTCACTGGGCAATTTGGGAACTAAATCCACATGTTTTTGGACTGCGGGAGGAAACTGGAGTACTCGGAGGAAACCCACCAAGCACACTTGCAAACTCCATGCACACAGACCGGAATCGAACCCGGACCATGAAGGTGCAAGACGACAGTGCTAACCACTATCCCAGGAGACTTAGGGCACGAGGCAGGGTACACCGTGGACAGTGTGCCAATCCATCGCAGGGCACACACACACACTCATTCACACACTATGGGCAATTTAAGAACACAAATTAACCTAACCTGCCTGTCTTTGGACTGTGAGAGGAAACCGGAGTACCCGGAGGAAACCCAGCAAGCACGGGGAGAACATGCAAACTCCATGCACACAGAGACGGGAATCAAGTCTGGCTGGGAATCAAACCCGGACCCTGGAGGTGCAAGGTGACAGTGCAAACCCAAAAGACATACAAGTCAAGTTAATTAGCATTCACAAATTGCCTGTTGTGGGTGCTCTGCTATAGATTGACACCCCATCCAGGGTGTACCCCTTCTTGTGGCGCAAGTCTTCTGGGACAGGCTCCAAGCTCCTGCGCGAGGATATGCGGTATAGAAAATGAATGAGTGAAAAGATGGATAGGTTTTGCGTGTGCAATATTCCCTGTTTGATTATGTTTTTCGCAATCATGAATTAACATGCACTTGAATAAATAAATAAATAAACTAGGAGAAAGCAACGACATACTGATGCATAAAGCCAGAATTAAAAGTAATAATCAGCTCCAGAGGGTTTTCTCCTCTCAATATGTAAGGAATAAAACACTTCGGTGGGTTATAAGCACAACTACAATAATCTTAAAATGTTAAGAAATTCTAATTGTGCATATTTTTAGGCTGTGACCCCAGTGGCCCTGCATACTGAAGTGTGTTAAATTATAGTCCCAACAAGCCGGTGGGTGATACTGTTGAGCTTATGAGTGCAGTGATGTCTACCTCCTTGCAGCATATTTGTACACATTTATGCTGTATATACTGTAGACACAATTACACATGAGAAAGTATAAGAACAGAGAGAGTGAGAGAGCGAGAGAGAGAGAGAGAGAGAGAGAGAGAGAGAGATTGGGATGGTGTCATTATTTATGGTGGCTCCAGTGTTCTTGAAGGGTGCAAAGTGTCTCTAATAAATGGTTTTGGGTTTCCCCATGGCTCAGCTGCCTCTGTGTGTGTGTGTGTGTGTGTGTGTGTGTGTGTGTGTGTGTGTGTGTGTGTGTGTGTGTGTGTTATGCAAAAACCCAGACTGCTTACAACCCAGGGGTCATCCAACTCTCCTCCCTGAACTAGAGAAAGTGAGAGAGAGAGAGAGAGTGAGAGATAAAGGAACCAGTGAAACAGATATATAGATCAGCAGATAGATAGATAGATAGATAGATAGATAGATAGACATCTTACTGTAAGTTCAAATTATTTCCTTTAATGATAAATGCTGTAAAAACACATCCTCGCAAAGGGAGGGATGATAGACGAGAGAGTGAATGAGAGTGAGAGGGAAAAAGAGAGAAAGAGCGAGAGAGAGAGAGAGAGAGAGAGAGAGAGAGGGGTAATGAAATGAAACCCCATATCCATTAAAACACTGATTATGTGTTGCTGATGTGTAAATCCAGCTCATGTCTCATCTTTTCCACAAGTCGTCCATTTAAAGTAATGAATATTTCACTCAGCAGTCACATGTTCAGCAGGAGGTCAGTGTCCCTTCCATGTCCTTAAACCACAGAAAAAGACTTCTATAGTTCTTATATGGAGCCTGTCAGTTCATCACCTTTGTACTAAAGACATTCCGTCATATCACTACAATGACAATAAAATCTCGTCATTAAAATCACATTGCCATTTGCATGGATGCTAATACATGTGATACAATATGCTGATACAGTGACGATCAGTTCACCGACTTTGGACAAACGTCACTGTTACTTTTTTTTTTATTACATTTTTTTTTTAAGCAGTTATAATGATATTTATAAGGAAACACCAAAGACACATTGCAGCACATGTACATTATTAGCATGTTCTGTTCTCATTTATGAGTTCGAGCATTTTGCAGATTTTCTTCAGAATTAAATGTGTGTGAGCAGGTATGACAGACTAAGAGATTGGATAGAAACTCAATCTTCAGCTGTGTCTCCATGCTGTGGTGCGACCCATCTGTCTCTCTCTCTCTCTCTCTCTCTCTCTCTCTCTATCCTTCTTTCAGACCATCACAGAGAGGCAGCAGCACTGACAGCAAAATTTAGCCAACAGAGAATATGAAATCCGAGAAACACTCTGCGCTTTATCTCTGGACAGCATCAGCCGTCAAACAGATGAGGAATTAAGTACCCAATATTTGATATAGGCAGGGTTTTTCCCTCCATGCTGGAAACGTGGGACACTGAGGCGAGACTTTTCCCTCTTTTGTCTTGGATGACAGACTGTAAAATTCTCACAAGGACGAAGTTTATTGACTTAGACAAGAACGCACAAATTAAAAACTAATGTTAGGGGAAAAAACAGCACATAATGGCTGTTCGTATTAAATGCCACCCTCTTTATTAATAATAAAATACAAACTTGGTCTAATATGGTCCCGTTTCCATAGTAACAGCTGATTCACTGGTTATTTTAATATAGATGCCACATAAAAATGAAAACAAAATAAGCTGGTTATACAATTGTCTTTGTTTCTCCTCTCTTTCTTTAGATCGTGGCATGATGTGAGATCTTTTAGCATGATTCGCTTTGTCAGAGAGGTTCTATTTAAGTGATTTCTTTATTCAACAGTTCGAGCAGTAATCAGGCTTGTAATGCGCAAAGTGAAATTTAAATCAGCTTTTTAAAAATTGTGGTAAATTACAGTTGATTCATGATTTTAGCAAGGAATAGAGCAGTGGGGGGAGGTTGTTAATTTTTTTTTTTTTACATAAGAAAAGGCTAATTTGGGGACAGTTTTTTTTTCATTATTAAATGAAATCGTCATTAACAACAGAGTATTCACCTAGGTTATTCTTGTGTGATATTATTATTAATGTATTTAATAAATTTATTAAGTTATAATTATGGTTAATTATTATTGTAAGTTATTATTATTATTGTTGTTGTTGTTGTTGTTGTTATTATTATTATTTTAAATAGAGTGACTAATTAAATGTGACAAAAATGCAAAAGAAATCAGAAAGGGGCAAATACTTTTTCTTTTCAATAAGCTGGTATGTTGTGTTATTTTATAGTTATATAAAATAATTTTCACTTTGGAGTGAAAAAAATAACTTCACTTCATACTGGTTGCTATCATACCATCTTATTATTGATTATTTGCTATAATAGCACACCCCTGATCTGGATCTCAAGTCATCCTCTAATTATTTGCATATTTGCTGCAATTGGCCCAAATTTGCTGGTTCTGATTTGTGACATCACATCCTGAGCTTACAACTGAATCAATTTTATTTACTGAAGATCTAGGGATTTTTATTAATTTGAAATTATTTAAAGAGAAACGAAAAAGAAATAAATGTTTAGAAATATGAAAAAAAAAAACATGCTCTTAGGGGTATTATATATATATATATGATTATTTAATACTTGATTTCAATATTTTACCACTATTTCAGAGTATACATTTTTAGAGATATTGTGACATACCAAAAGTTTAAAAAATATTAATTTCTACATAAACTGTAAACTTTTTCCTTAGAGAACTCCTTAATAAATTCTCAGCAGTTTAGTTTATAATTTCTACCGCATCCCAAAAATTTATCAGAGCGCCCTCATCCATCACTGCCGTGCCTGCTGCATGATTTTATCTGGTAACTCATAACTTTAGACGACAGCAGCAAGGTGAAAGGGGTTTAAAAAGAGGAGGGTTTAAACGATGTGAGAAGAGACAAGATGAGCTTTATACTGCCAACCCAGGAGCAGCAGGCAATGTTTAACACCAGATATGAAAAAAATTAAGATACACACACACACGTACATAAAAGCAAACCATTAACCCTTAACACCCATATTGTCAGACTCCTGTATGTAGATCTTATGTGGGAGAACTGAGAAAGTCAGGCAGAGGGGTAGAGAGGAAGGGCAGACGGATTTATATGAGGGGGGTCAAAAAGTCACAGTCTCCCTCTCTATGGTCAGCTGACTGGCTCCAAAAGGACCCACAAACAACCCCAGTGACATCTATTAAAGTCGTTCATGGGGTTCCACTTCTCATGAACTTTTAACTGTTTTTTTTTTTTTTTTACCTTTTTCTTTCTTTCGCTTGATTTTACAACCAAAAACAGGTCTAATATAAATGTGTAGAACAACATCAGAACAACATTTCCATAATGTAGCATCATTTACTTAAACTGTTTAAATCTAAAATCTAAATGAAATGTATCTATATATTTAAATAAACAATGCTGTTTTATACAGAATGTATTAATAAATAGCTCATGTCAACAGCTGAAAAAAAACTATTTATTTAAAAGTTAATATTAGCACATATTAAATAACAATTATAGTATGGTTTCCTTTGCTAACATCAACATTAACATTAACTCTTAACATAAACTTCAACTTCAATGTTACCTTTAATTCTAACTCCTTTAACATTAACAATAATTTGATATTAACTTTAACATTTATTCATTTTCTATATTGCTTATTCTGTATACAGGAGTGTCCTGGAGCCAATCCCAGGTGTACGCGAGGTGGTAAACACAAATATAAAGTAAATATTAATTCAGACATTAATTCTCAACATTCATTTTTTACCACTAAAATTAACAGACATTTTGACATTACAACATTAACAAAACAAACATGTTCCTTATCTTTAAAAGCAGCATTAATTTTCATATTTAGATTAACAGTAACATTGATTTTAGCGTAAAAATTTACTCGACCTTAACATTAGCTTTAACATTAACTTTTACAGTCCTATTAGCGCCAATTTTAAAATTACCCTTCAGATTTCTTTTCTTCAACATTGACCTCACCATTTTCGTTACCCTAATTATAACATTACCTTTCACATCCATTTTCATGTTAACATAAATTTTAACCTCAAAGTTAACATTAACATTCACGAGAAGTCAACAGTAACTTTAATTTTTATATTACAATTAAAGAGTTCATTACACATTCAAAGTAATGAATGTGAACACCCGAGCCCTGTGGAACTGAGAAAACTTTTTACCTTGAACGTATCCAAGCATTAGTGAAGCAGGGGATTATATAGAGAAATAAAGGAGGATTTTACTCAAATAACTGTGTTTTGCACAACCAAAAGTCCTGGTTTGACTTAAACACCCCTCGTTTTGCAGATGTTCCATAACTGTAAATGTTTTTGCATTGTTGAATTTGAGAAAAAAAAAAAAAAAAAAAAAAAACATTCTGCTTTATCAGCACACAATCACTGATTAAATTCCAACAAGATTATGACTAATATAAACTAATACTCTTAACAACCATACTTATGCAGAGTAATATTGTTTATTTATTTTTTCAGAAATTTACGTTACAGAAAGTACAGAACAGGTCACACCTGAGGGTTTGAAATCCAACACTGTAGCATGAGTTAAACTACATCACGGGTACACAGCATGCCTCGGGCCAACTTCCACACCACTTTTTAAAATATGAATTCAAGGAACTCGCATTGCAATTATTTCTGCACCGCTCAGATGGATGTAAATGACAGAAAGTGAATTGTAATGGACCTCTACGTCTACACGAGTGCTGAACCATGAGGTATTTCAAAGGCATCTATTCGTCTATCAACATTCAGAGCAACATGCTGTCTAAAATTAGCAGTGCATGGAACCTGGGGAACGTCATGAGGGTGATGTCGTCCTGTAGTACAAGTCTGGCTGCATGCATTATATATTCCATGAATAACAGCTTTGTTCTTTTTTTTCCCCCAGAATTAAAATATAATCATCAGAACCATGAACTTTTCGGTTTCAAGTCATTCATGCAAACACACACACGCACACATATGCACACACACGACACTCCACACTCCACTTGTTCAGCTGTGGAGTATAAACTACTGTTTTAATGTTTGTCCTTGGCATTTATTAGCGTTTCAATAAGATCATGTTACGCCTCCATCTTGGGTTACGGCGCTACATGCCGAGCACAGAAACTGGAGATGTTTAAGGCATTTATCTCACAGCATCCACATACTGAACACTTGGCGCTCGCTTACTCGGTGTGGCCCCCATAAAGCCTGATCTACATTAAATCAACGTTTGACCTCTTTTTGTTGAAGTTGGAAGCAGACTCTTATTCTAAGATGGACTGCCTGCACAGCTTATCTGCACCCCAGGCTATTCTCAATCACACACTCCTGCCACTGCATGTCCTTAAATAACACCATCTGAAATAATTTTTCAAAAATATTTTTTTCATTTTCTAAAACACAAGGAGGTGAATATGTGTTAAAGAAGGAAGAAAGGAAGAATTCCTTTCCTACATTCATGTAAATGTATGTTAAATGTTAAAGTTTTGCTACAATAATGTAATAATGTGGTCTGTTTTCATAATGATTCTCTCTCTCTCGCTCTCTTTCTCTCTCTCTCTCTCTCTCACACTCACACACACACACAACTAAATGCTGATTTTCTGAATCTGTATAACATGGGAAAAAGTAATAAAAATAACACTACAATCTTATTTTATTTCCAACGTTTATGTCATGTTATTATTTTTGTCAGGGAGACTGCCTGAGGCAACAACGTGAACATGGTAGGATGTGATCCAAAAGAAATCACTTTTGCAAACAACTTTTTCCAAACCACTTAACCACAGTTATGAAATGTTTCATGATGTATGCATGAAAACAGAAATAGACAAAGTAGATGAAAAAAAACATTATTATTATTATGATAATTATGACGATGATGATTATTATTATTGATAATAATAATAATAATAATAATAATAATAATAATAATGTTTGCAAATAATTCTCAACCTTTTTTAGTGAAATATTTAAACCTACAGTATTTCTTAACATTTAACTCAAAACTTTACATACAGTATATACGTATGGTGGCATGGTGCCTTAACAGTTAGCACTGTCACGTTGAACCTTCATGATTCGATTCCTACTTCAGGGCCTGTGTGCATGGAGTTTTCATGTTCTACTTGTACTTACCAGGTTTCCTCTGGGTTTCCTCCCACATGTCCCACCACGGTCATAAAAATGCAAATATATATCTATCTATCTATCTATCTATCTATCTATCTATTGATATAATGCACATATTTTATATATATATATAGTATAAATAAAATGTGTACATACTGTATATACATATAATAAAATATGCATAGCATATGTACACAGTCTTTCTGGTCCAATCCAATAAAAAATCCAACGCAGCACAAATCGATAGTCACCACAGCCCACTACACACAGGGCCCAGCAGAATCTTGGAAGCTGTCAAACCAGCCTCCAAGATTCTAATCCGATCAAGCTCCCATGGGATGTGCCAGACAAACAATTCCGTTCCATGGAGGCTCAAACCCACAGCCCCCAGCACCCAGAGGATCTGGTGCCAAAATCCTGGTGCCAGACACCACTGCACATTCCCCGGGGTCTTGTCCCATGGAGTGGCGTAATGCTCCTTGGGGCCAGAGCCACCTTTTTGTCAAAAGGAAAATTTAAATCCTAGGTGGTTTTTAACATTATCCTGACTGTTCAACCACCCCTATCTGGAAATATGCTCTGTAGCGCTTGTATACTCAGAGCATTTCAGCCATTTTTTATGTTTTGCTGTTATTGTTTTAATTAACATATATAGGGCTCAGGAATGTGCAATACAGAATGACATATCCTATTTTCAGCACAGCTTAGGCAATATGATGAACCAAATTTCCTTTCATTTTAACCAACTACGCAAACAGGACTGAGCAAAAAATTGGTCACATAAGCAAAGAAAAAGCATGGATACACATAATCATTTTATAATAATAATAATAATAATAATAATAATAATAATAATAATAATAATGTGCTCATTTCGAGGTTGCATTTAGTGTTATTATGTTTAGTGTCTATTATCTTATTCATTTATTTATTGATTATATTATTTGTAGTCCAAAATTAGATTAAAAATACATAATTAATGAATCAGCTTGACCAGAATCTATTACTGAGTTTATTACTGAGAATCAGGAATCTTAATGAAAAGTTTAAGTTTACAAGCATGATTCAGAAATTCATGAACTGAGCATTAAATTTACTTTTAAAGCTTGAAACCATTTTCTTTTCATGTCTCAGGCTTTTCACAAAACATAACTTTGGGGAAATTGACTTAACAAATCTCAGATCCACACTTTATTATCTGATGGTGCGACGCCCACACATCACATAAACGCAAATCCAGCTCGTCTCCTCCCCTTTTTCTGTCAGGTTCGAGACAGAGACAGACAGAGAGTCCGGGAGAGAGCTTAAGCTCTTCCATGCTCGTCTGAGGTCGCCGTCAGACGAATGTTGCCCTCTCGGCCTCGTCTCCTCCTCCCCTCTTTATTCTTTATGGCGGCGCTGCTGCATTTGTTACCCGTCTGATGGGCAGGAGGGAGGGAGCGAGAAAAAAAGATAGAGCTCAAGAGTACATGATATTCTTCATCTCCTCCCTAAGCTGAGAGAGAAAGAGAGATGTTATCTAAAATAAAAAGAAAGAAAGAGTTGAAAATTTTGCTTCATGAGTCAAATTTATGCATATAAATGTATAATAAGGTTGTTAAAACATTATTATA
>JAOVVB010000043.1:2397397-2436962 GCA_028570985.1 Heterobranchus longifilis
GGTTAATTGAACATGCATGGAAAACATTGTTTAAACCCTTTACAATGAAGATCTGTAAAGTTATTTGGATTTTTACATTATTGTTGAAATACACAGTCCTGAAAAAGGGGCGTTTCTTTTTTTGCTGAGTTTTACCTAAATAACTTTCATTAAAATACTAAAAATGGCAAACAAACAAGTGTAAAATCTGCAGGTGAGAACTTTTCAAACTTTATTACGTTTTATCCACATCTGTGGATTTTCAGATAAGTAGTGAGGAAAGTGCTTTTAAAAGACACAAGACTTATTTAAACCCGTTAAATGAAAACAAATCAAATGTCCTTCACAATCTGACAGGATTTTGCAATTGATTCTGTGAGAATGGGTTTAGGCAAAAATGCTATTTTATGCTTTTAGAGTAAGCAATCCATGTTTGACTAAATAATTATTTGTCACCGCTTTCTCTAGGATTTGTTTTCCAATATAAAGCTTAACATTAAATGA
The DNA here is from genome assembly GCA_028570985.1 of Heterobranchus longifilis. Taxonomy (NCBI): domain Eukaryota; kingdom Metazoa; phylum Chordata; class Actinopteri; order Siluriformes; family Clariidae; genus Heterobranchus; species Heterobranchus longifilis. Next base: position 2,397,881 of record JAOVVB010000043.1, read on the forward strand.
GAAATTTATATTTTCTTATTCTGTCGTCTACTGAGTTAGAAAAGAAAATAAAGTATCAGAATATTTCAAGCTAGAAATTTACACAATTACATAAATGGTAAAATGTTAATGGCACCTCCATGGTCAAGAGTTTGATTCCTGCCTTTTGGTCAGTTTGTGTGGAGGTGGCATATTCACCATGGGCTTGGTGGGTTTCCTCAGGGTACTCAAGTGTCCTTCCACAGCACAAAGACATGCAGGTTAGGCTGATGCAAATTCCACATAGTGTATAAGCGGGTTTGTGATTGTGTGTGTGCATGTTTGCCCTCAAATCTCTTGCCACCCAGTCAATAGTGTGTAAGTCATAAGTGTGGAGACTTATGATTTCCCTGGACAACTCTCAGATTAATCCTTCAGTCACCGCCAGAAACCTTGGGGTAACCCTGGGCAATCAATGGTCCTTTTCCACTCGCAATGCTCATTAATAAAATCAGATGAATTCATTCATTTCTCTATACACAAGCTACTCATGTGCTTGTTAGTCTCTTGGACTACTGCAACTCTTGGCAGGTCTACCTCTATGCACCATTCCTCTTCTGCAGCTGAGACAGATTGTGACTGCACACCTTGTTTTCAAACTTTCTAAGTTCTCCTACATGATACCACAACTCCACTGCCTCCACTGGTCTTCTGTACCTGTCTGCTACAAAATTCAAAACTGATGCTTCCCTAAAAAGCCAAAAATGTCCCAGCACCAACTTACTTCAAAGATCTAATCACACCCTGCATTGCACCACATTCCCTCCAATCCTCCAGCACTGCTCAACTGATCCCACCATCCTTCAGAGATCGGGAAAGAAATTGCATCTAGACGTTTTTTTGTTTTGGAACCCAGGTGGTGGAATGAACTTCCTGTAGATGTCTGTACAGCCGAGTCACAGGCAATCTTTAAACAGTATCTTAAGCCCTATGTGTTTCTTAGGTATTTGAAACACATAGGTCCAAAAAACATTTTTATGGAAATTTTAAAGCACTTACTGTATGTAAGTCTTCCTGGATAAGGGCATCTGCCAAATTCCATAAATGTACAGTAAAGATACTCTGTCTCATGTGCCAAGTCCGATGGGATAGGGTACAGGCCTCCCATGACCCTGAACAGAATGAGCAGTGTAGAAAGAGTGAGTAAATGAGAGGCTGCAATCGTATAATAGTAAATATTAAAGAAATAAATATTAATTTATTAAATTTATCATCAAGTATCTTTTTTGTCCATTTTAATGTTTTCTGTGAACTTTTGCTCAGTTGAGTCAAAGATTTAGTGATTCAGTTGTCACAAATCATGTATAAGGTTTACAAGGATGAATTCCTATTCTTTGCTTAGAGTTCTGCTGACATTACTAACATTACTCCCAGCTTTAACAACAGAATTTTATGACTAGTAGATTTTGAAGAAGCCAGCCCTGTTCTCTCTTCATTACAGGGCACACAGCCACCAGGTTTTAAAATATACCACAACATCACCGCGTGTTGCCAGCGTACCCACCAATAAAGCACCCAGCAGTTAGAAGTTATAGTGGAAAATAGCAGCAGACATTTATAGAAGCATCTAACAGACATAATGATGGTGAATTAGTGTTACGTTCTCCAGTGATTTACAGACTAGCTTGATGGAGTAGAAGGAGATTCAATGTTTCTACAGAGATGAACATAAAATAGCTCTACATGAATTTTCCATGTTTTTTTTTTTATTCCATAGCAGAAATCATGTTCATGTTCAAGATGTGATAAAAGGCAAACAAGAACAACAAACAAAATATGAATAAAATAAAAAAAATCCTTCATAGCTCCCAAATACCTGATTACAGAGATGTGAAAAGTTATCTCACAGTTAATTTGCAATGCTAAAAGGAGCTAGCTTATGAGAATCGCTCAAGTTGATTTAGAATTCTTTAGCAGTCTTTTTAAAATGGAATTACGCATGTCCCTTGACTGGGAGCAATGCCAGCCCATCCAACAGGCAATACAGGCGTTCACCTAGGGCCCTGCCTTACGATAAGGGCACACGTGATTAAAAGCATTTCCTTCTCACCACAATAGAACATGAATACATAAACATATCATTGTACTCTTAACACATGGACCCACTAAACATAATACAAATCACAACAACGGTAAGGAAAAAATTACATACCATATTATATAAAAAGGATAGCTCTGTATAATTAATGCATGACAAATTTCTGTCAGTATAAATACATGTTAAACTAAAAATAAATAAATAAATAGTTTTCATAACCCCGTCTGCGATATACTGGGAGAAAAGGTGTGCCGTAATGATCATAGCATTCATATACATAGATTCCACTATATCTCGTCAAATTGCTTACATATGATAGAAAGTCAAAAATTTTCTAAAAATGTCCCATTTTAGATCTTCCCATACCATTTATCAATGTCCCATTCCTTATTAGGCAGTTTATGACACAAAAGGTGCTGTCAAATAGTTCCCGATATTTTAATCTGTCTGGACATATAAATGTAACTGATTTGTATACTGCCTCTCACAATGTCGTCTGTCACGTTGCCGTGCAATTTTTAATCTATCCGATGCACATTGTTGCCATTTGAAATGACTTGGCAACCACATGATATCTTTCTGGAGCTGAAAGAGGGAAGAGGAGAAAAGCAGAGGAAGAAAAGCAAGCTCAAACTAAAGGTATGTTCTGCCTTAGAATACTTTGCAATACTTTACTTGCAAACTTGTTTAAATCAGATTTTTACACCATGTATTGTATGTTGAATATTTTATACTTGGTGCACTCAGTTTTCATGATCTTGCCTAACACACAACCTCACAAGCCAGCACTGACTGGAATCCAAAAAAGAAAGAGAAAACATGAAGTAAAAATAAAGAGCAAGCAGGATTGTGGTTAAATAGTAGAAAAGCTAACACTTAACCAAAGGTCTGTTTCTGATACCATAACCTACAATGGTTTATCTAACTGAGGAGGCTTAAGCTAGGGCTACCTTAAGCAACAGTTTTTGTTTACTGTATTGAGGGATTTTGTGCATTTTTTTATTCTACAGCACTGTACAAAAACCTCGAGCCACCCCCTATTACTTGATATTAAATGAAATTAAATGATTTAGATTAAATTAAAGAAATTGAAGCAAATGTTTTCCTCTGACAGGCTGCAAAGAGCCTAAAGACACAAGTCAGCCTGATTGTCTGGCATCAACTGCACCTGTTTCTCACTGGTTCATGCATTAAGTTAGCTGGTTTCTTGTGCTTGAATGATTCACATGTCACTGTGTGGCTTAACAAACAAGAAACATTCCTCTTAAGCTATTCCTGAAGACTACATTATAAATACGAGAAAGTGTGGTGCTTTGGAAGCAAAATATGAAGAAATAGGGAGTCTAAAGACTGTTGCACAGTACTGTACTTTGATAAAGATGTAATGACCAGAGAAACCACTCTTTGACCATCTTCTGCTGTAGTCTTCAACGCTGTCCTGTGCTCATCTCACAGCTCTTATTCACATTGGCAGTGTTTACAGGGACCCTATTATTCCACTAATAACCAGAATAGTAGCCCAAACATGTATCAGGTAAACACCTTAGTCTGAACAAACTGACCTTATCTGGCCTGATCAGAATGAAATTTGATTCAGAAAATAAGAGTGCTGTAAAACTTTAATAATCCATTTAGTATGTAAATATTACCCAGACAAACAATTAATCTGATTTTTTTCTTTCTTGTCAGAATAAATATGTTCTTTCTGTGAATGTTTGCCCCAAATAGGGGTATCATTAGTTGATGTCATGAGTTTCCTGAAAGGAAAATTCTTTTCTCAAACTATCTCATACTAGTTTAAATTTTTATCCACTGGGTCTCCGGCTGAGGAAGCGGCACTGACTGTCTTACATTACATACATAGTAAAGCATCTAACCAATTATAGATGAGACTGAGTTCTTATATCAAATTAAAACACTGAAGGTGTGACCTATTATTATTATTATTATTATTATTATAATGTCTGAAAAGCTCTACGTAGCATCACCCCTTTTTCCACCTGCTCACCAGGAATGATGTGTGCAAAAGGTAAGTACATGTAAGTGAAATATATATTTTTTCATTTTGATAATTGTGACTTACAGTTTATGAAAATCTAAAATTTATTATCTTAAAATATTAGAATATTTTCTAAAGATTAATAAGAAATTATTGATGTTAATTAATTACAAATTATGTTAATTCATGCACTCAATATGTGATCTGGGGTACTTTAGGTGATGTTGTTAACGTGATGTTAGATTCTGTGTGGGGTTCAGGTCAGGTGAGTGTGCGCTGGCCAATGAAGCACAGTAATATCATGGTCAAAAAAACAGTTAGTGGTAGTTTTGGCACTGTGGGTAGTTGCTAGGAGTCCTGCTAGAAAAGGAAATTGGCATCTTCATTAAGCTTATCAGCAGCCAGAAGTGATCTGAAATATTCTGGCACAGTAGACAGCTGTGTTGATTTCAGACTTGACCAACACCAGCAGATAATATGTCAGCCCAAATCATCATAGACTGTGAAAACTTCACTCTGGATTTTAAGCAACTTGGATTCTGTACATCTCCACTTTTCCTTTTTTTTAATTAAATTCAAAATTTACTTTCATGTGAAAAGAAGACTTTGGATCACTCTTTAGCCCTTCATCTCATCTTCTCTAGATGTCTATGCATGGTGATTCTTGATGCACAGGCTCCAGCCGCCCTCCACTCTTTGGGAAGCTCTCCAAAGTTCTTGAATCGGCTTTGCTTAACAATATTCTTAAGGCTGAGGCTTTCCCTGTTTCTTGTGCACCTTTTTCTACCATGCTTTTCACTTCTAGTTAACTTTTCATGCAGATGCTTCAATGCCCTCCTTGTGGAGGGTGTCGACAATCAGCTTCTGTACAACTGTCCAAGTCAGCAGTCTTTCCTGTGTGTAGTGATCAAGACCAAGACATACACATTATTTATGTGGTATAGATAATAATGAATTCAAACTCAAAATAAAATACCCTAATATTTTGAGATACTTATACATTAAATCACACATTAAATGTTACTCTTGCACTGACACTGGAGACTCTTTAGATGTTTCAATTAAAAACTGTATTTGGAACATCCAACATACAAATCCCTGTGTAAAACTTTTAATGATAGAAACTATAAACATTCTATACTTGAACAAGCACATGGATATAAACTTGTGATTTAGTTTAGTGATTAGAGCTCCTAAAAATTAAGCACTGTCTTTTGAACAATAATGATCGAGAACATATAGATCGAGGTTCCATACTCAACGTCTATATTTCCGGTTGCCAAACATGTTGCCTATGTTGCCTTTCTACATACATGTGCTTATTTACACGCTCATATACTTGTCGACATGCTTTTTTAATGTGGAAGGGAAGCACTCACACCAAACACAGATTCTGAGTTGGCAAAACACAAGTCATTCCGGCAACTGGAATAATCAGGCCAGACACGAAATCACTGATTTTTACTCACACGCACACAGGCACGCGACCAGCTTATCGCTGCACATGCCACTAAGCTAGAGACAAGCAAAATGAGCAAATCATATGTTAAAACCTTAAAAGTCCAAAATGTGTCTATAATGTTGTTGTTGTTGTTTTCCAAAAGTAAATTGGGATGCAATTGTGGAGCTGAAAAAAAATAAATAAATACATTTTTACTCTGTGAGCATGTCCTCCTTTTTCCACCAATGAACATCTATGTTTAACTGTTTTTTTGTTTTTTTTTAACTAGATTTATGAATAGCATGGACAATCATGACATCACTTAGACTACACTAACACAACCAACATACAAAATCTGTCTCATAATTATTTATAAGAACAATCATAAGTGCTGGGGCTGGCTTTTTAAATAGAGTAAAGGAGTGTGAAGCCTTTTCTACAAAATGACAGACAGGATGGTCAAGTAAATACAAACATGTATTCCACCCTTTAATGCAATTTTCCAATCTAGGAATCCTCAACCATATGACAGATTTCTCCTGAGGCCATGCTTGAACCAAACTTTTTATTCATTTTTACATTTAAGTATTTTTTTTAAGGATGTGTGTCATTTTCATAATGTAGATTTTTTTTTCTTCCTTTCTTGCCATTAATGCATGGTGCAATGCAATTCTTTCTCTTTTTTCTTTTCTTCCGTACATAGTTTGTACTCCAGCTTCAGGCTACAATTAGAGATATGTAAAGGTGAAGTGATTACACCTCAGAATACTTATTTGTCATCCAAAGTCCAACGTCTACACCCCTGTGCTCTGGCTCCAATGTTTACAAGTCATAAAACTAATACTCCACTTAAAGAATTGTGTATGTAATTGACATTAAACACAACAGCCACATTACTCGACTAAAATCCCTAATCCTGCGCTCGGCTCTGTAAGACATCTAAAGTGGAAAGAATTTCAGAGATCTGTGTGAAGGGTGACTCTTCGGTACTCACGTTTGAACTCCTTTTGCGGCTTTTTCCTTGATTTCCTGCCAAATGTGTAAAGCTTTGCTATCGTTCAGGATTGTTTTCAGTGGTGTAATACCTGAAGATTACACCAATTCAAAGGCAAACAATTAAGTCTTACAAACAGCCTTATACTAAATCACAGCCAAAAACACCTCACAGAACATGTCTATCACCGACCCAGAATCCTCTGCTTCTTTAGGTTCTCTAGGAACGTCTGCTGATCACGCCATGGAAACCGACGAGCTAGACGGCAACACAAACTAGAACTAGAACAGATGTATATGTATAGACAATGTTTCCGTGCGATTTTTAATTAGAACTTTGGCAGATCTCGTCTCATGCATGCTAAATGTACGGATCTGTTTGTGCAAGCATGCGAAGCCCTGCCACATTTTTCCTATCCGTCTTTCAGTGCGTCACTCCCCAGCTAAACTACTCAGAGCATTTTACAGCAAAATGGGTTCCACGAGTGCATCGGTTGCATTAGCGTGAGACGACAAGGATTACATTTAGGTCTTGTAAATCAGAGTTGTCAGGAGAACAGTGATAGATCATCACGTCTGCGAACCAAAACAGAGGATCTGCTGAACAAGAAAAGCCCAGCTGATAGACATGTTTGCCCCAAAGCCTACTGTACATAGATCCTTTACAGATCACAGACGGTAAGCAGATTTTCTGTGTGTTAACTCTAATCTGTATAAAGAAATGGCAGACAAGTTGTTCTACATCGGTAAGTACTTGTTGCATTTTTCCTTCACATAAAGTGTAGAACTGTTCCTTGATAAATAATTAGTACCTAAAATAATCAATTTATTTACCTTTAGTATGCACTCTATCATGGTGAATCCAGAGTCCAGAATCCTATCCCAATGTAATTCCTTTTTGGAAGGATAGAGGAAACCAGAGAAGCCATGAGGAATTCCATTTAGAGGACATGTGAAGCCTTGCAAAGATGTTAGCCCAAGCTCAGTATCAAGCTGTAAGGCAAGTACTTAAAGATCAGAGGAAAAATTAGCCAACATAGTAACTAGTGTACAGTAGCACAAAAGCTATTATGCACTGATCAACTGTTGAGAAACCTTACATCTCAATGATAATGCACTTGGAGTTCACCGCTGTTCCCCATTAACACTCGAGCAGGATGTCCCAAATTACAAGACAGACAGACCCTAGCAGTGAGAATAGAAGCTTACCTGAGACTTTTGACCCCTAAGGTCGCCATCAACATGATTCCAACCCACTCATGCAAGAAAGAGTGAGTGCTAGCCATGACACATGACATGTCACCATAATTCAGGCTGCTGCTAGGGATGAGACTTCATTAGAAAGGCTGTGACCTACAAATAGCACCCCTGCCCGCAATAAATTCCCAAAATGGCGCCTGCCAAGCAAGTCTCTCTCACTCCTTTCATTAAAATAGTTAACACTCAATCAAGCAAGACAGCCTACTCCCACAAGCACATGAAATTTGGAACCACGGCCATTTAAGTGGCATGTCCTCTTTAAAACGTGATGAATTATTTTCTGGTCATTAATAGTTCCCATCATTCCTTTCTTGCGCCATTTTCGTTCTGGATGATTTGCCTGAGCTTTCCATAGCCAATAGGCCCCCTGGGAGACCACAGTGTCAGTCTGAGCTGTGCAACGCACCAAATATTTTGCATAATAGCTAGTTACTGTGCTATCAGTGTCAGGAGAAGCTGTCAGCCCAGGCCCTCTGGCTAATTAAGAAGGTTGAGAACTTATTGTTAGTTTCCACATGATGTGGGCACATTGCCGGGGATTGGGGGTGGGAGATCACTATCATCACATCCCTTTAAATCACTTCTCATCATCACCAGAAACACTGAAACACAGGAAATGCTGACTTCACATTTATGGAGTAGAAAGAATAAGGGAGATTGATACTAAACCTCATCGGCTATGACAAGCCGCTGATTATACTTTTTAAGAAAGACACTTCTGGAACACACAATGACACCTTCAATAAGGTTATATATATATATGAAATGTACTATATTCCATGTAGATGTCATCAGAAAACTCTTGGATTTAAATGAGCTTTTTATTGTTCACTTATTAATAATTTCACACAATTTTCCAAAGCTTTTCACTCAAGAATTTGGCTCTGTTGACCAAATACTTTTTGTGCAGGCCCCAGGTCTGGGAAAATACATGAAAACCATAATTCTTTAAACTATACGTCCCTTTGTTCTTTAAGAGTATGCTGTTAGGGAAAACTTATCTATGGAGGACTTGGTGTAAATTTATAATACTGTTACCACTGGTTTTTTTTCTTTTTTTTACTGTACAATGTCATACTTTTTATCCATTTTAGGTTACAGTTAATGTTTTGTAATGTTCATAAACCACTTACTTCTTGTTGTTACAATACGCTACCATCACCATTTGTACCGTCGCTAACCTATTTTTTAATTCTCTATTTTTTATTTAGGCAAAAAAGTCACATATAATGTCACTTAGAAACCACATCTTGTTCTGCCTGGAAGTCTTTCTACAGTATGTCTGACTGTAACAAAACACTGACATTGGAGACTCCTTCCAAAACATTGCAAAATGTTATAAATGCTTCTAGAAGCAAGATCCACTTGGCAAATGCAAACTCTGCAAGGAGATCTCACACCCACACATTCTCTTACCTGGCTTTCGTCCCCTCCCCATTAGAAACATCACACTGACCACTTCCTCCACAAATCTTGTCTCTTCCATCTATGTTATGTCTCTCCTTCTCTGCAGTGTAGTATCATCTGTCCGACTGGTGAAATGATAAGACTGAAACAGGCTGCGATGAAATCAAGCATGGAATAAAAGTCACTTGTGTTGACCAGATGCCCTAGTTGCCATTCCGAACTGGAGATCAGACATGCAGAAGCTCACTGCTGCCATCTGTCCATGGAAGGATAAACTACATTCACTAAAAAAAGGAAGATAGAGCAGACACCTTTACAGTTGAAATGAATTTGATTTGTCAGCAGGTATATTTAATAATAATTCATGCTAGAGGTTGCAGAGTAAATTAAAGTTTTTAATTATATACATGATTTATAGTAAAGAAAACTTTAACTAATCCTAATTATTATTTCAATAACATTGATTTTTTTGTCAAAGAATGTATGTTATGTAAACATGGTGTAAATTCTGATTTAAAAGACAAAACATTCCACTCTTATATATGTATTAATATTAACTATTAGCATCAACTTTTCAACAGCATGCACTATATATTCTGTATTTTATTTAAACATATTGTTTTACCCAAAGTGAGTGATGCAGTGGTATTCTAGTCCTTTATCTGTCCTGCTTTTTTACTTTCCCATCTGTACATCTGTTGAGCTGAACTGCACAAACAGTTCAGCTCAACCAAATTTTCACATTTCATGCTAATGCTACTCTTAATTAACCAAGCCAAGACTTTGCTGCAACTCAATATCGCACTATCGAGATCTAGCTGCATTGCATTCCAAAATGTTTGCACTTACTGTAAATTCCCACTAATTCTACACTAGGTTTCTCAAAAGCATTACTTGGAATGTCACTGGAAAATGTTGTGTTAGAAAACTCAGTGTTTTAGGTACTAACAATGAAACTTGTTTGAGATTGATTTGGATATTTTTTCTGCTATTAAACACGACTGTAACTGTGTAAGCAGCATCTGACAGGAACAAAAGAAAAAATACCACACCACCATCAGAAATATAAATATTTAACATGTTTCAGGGAGGAGATTTAAGTTTTTGATAGCTGGTCAACAATAGGCAATTAAAAGTTGCATGTTGTTATTGGTCCAAGAAATTGGAAATAAACGTTAGAAGTTTCTCAGGAATTGTAAGTCCAATCTAAATGAAATTTGGCATACTGCATCTCTGTTCTAATCTGTCAATGTATTTCTAATGAGGCACTGATTACTTAAACAATCAGCTTTTGGTAGGCATTTGACCAGTTTACAATTAAACTACCATAATGAAACTTTAACAATATGTTTAGTTTTTGTTGCAATTTGGAAAGAACTAGGCACCAAAGTTACAGTATGATTTTCGAAGAGTGATTCAACCTCCTCGGATCATTATAATGCAGATAAGCCCTCCGCCATGTATTTCTTGTATTCCGTAAACATCAAAACCATCTTAAAGATTCTACATGCATTTTCAATTAGCGTTTCAATAAACATCAGCAAATAAATATTTACAAATCAAAGAATTTTGTTCAACCTCATGGAGGGGTGTTTTAACCTCTGGGTTCAGAAATGTGTTTTGATACTTTGCCAGCTATTCCAGTCACAAGGCGTAGCATATTGACACCGTATGTTGTGTGGAAATGAGATGATTCAGTAAAATTATGTTGCTAATGAACACAACAAGAGATGGAATACAGGGCTTAACACAGGTGGACTCTCAGTTTCTCTGTACCATATGTAGTCTTTCTATTTCACGGCAATATTCTTGCAGATTGTTATGAGCTACTTTCATGTTGGAGCATGCATTATCTCTATGTTCAGCAATTACAATGAGATCGTAATTAAGGTTCTAGATACATTTTTATATAGGTGTAAAATAATCATATAATGTTATTATAGCAGGAAGCCATGTAGTTATTTTCTAAAATAAAAGTAAAACAGATTCTCATTTTGTAACTGTGTTTATCCTTTTTATGTTCATGTTAAAAATAGCTGTCTATCTTAACAATACAGTAAGGATTAAAAAGCTGTTTCTCGTGCACCCGCTAACACACACGCACATTCCAGTTAATCATGGTTAGTTCCCTGAACAGAACAAATATGACCTCCTGAGTCATTTTTTTCAAGGGCGTCTAATGAGCCTGCACACAAAATTTTAATTTGTGCACTAATTGACTCTATGAATCACCACTGAGTTAAATTACATTCACACTTAATAACTTCCAGAGAGTTCCACACAGACTTTCATATGTTTCCCAGCATGGTTGCATTGTTGCTTTTTTCCCTCCACTTTAAAAGCCAAAGAGTGAATGAATGATATTTCGTGTAAGTTGACTAACTAGAGGGAAAAAAATGGACAACATGAATCATTGAATCATTTTGCTATCCAGTTTCTTCTCAATCTGTATCCTCTGAACACGAACTCACTGCAGGATCTCCCGAAAATTGCCGTTCTGGAGAATTTCATTCTCGAATTTGCCAGACAGGAAACGTATAAAGCACTAACGTAAATAGCAATCAGATCGAGAGTAAACCAATCAAGGGCTTTGTCCTCGTGTGCACAACTGACGATTAGCGTGTGGATTTCCTTCCAAGCAGTTTGTGGCGAATCAAGGCGATTCACGCAGCACGCTACGGACAATTAGCAGCTTGTTTTACTTAAATTAACTCCAAAACCCATTCTGGAAGTACGTACTGTCAACAAGCTGCAAAGCTTCCCCACTCTCCCTCAGGTGCATTTAAGGCTTGCTTACATTGGTTTTAGACATTATTTGGTGAAGGGCTGCATGTGTGTACTAGCAAATCATCTAAGTGTGTCAGTCAAAACAGTTGCTTCAAACCAGACTATGTGGTCCAAATCATGAAGCTCGCGAACACAGCAGGAGATGGAATACAGATGACTGACTACTGCTCGAGTCTGAGACTCAGTTTTTTGTCAGTACTTTCTTCTCTTGTTATCATGAGACAAGCTTACTGTATGATAACTGTATGAAGTCTGCTAACTGAATGGTAACACATGGAACATTTTAGGCAGTGTGATGTCACATGTGCAAATCTGTAATTTTTTGCATTGCTCAAGTAATACAAAAATAACAAAGTTAGTGTTACAAGCAGAGATTATCCTTTTATGTGTAATATCTAAGATGCTCATGGTTCTTTTAATGACATGTAATGTTCCAGATCTCTGCTGACATATTGTATATAATTTCAATGAAACTATATTATTCTTGTTTAATACTTAAATATGACTCCTCCCTGTTGCATGAGATGTTTTTAAACAAACTTTTGCCCAAGAAGCATGTATATTGATAACTTTAAATATTTTGTAATGCATCATTTTTTTCATATTTCTAAGTATACATTGAAAAAAGTAGATATAAAGCAATGTGCAACCCCCCACCAAAAAAAAAAAAACTTTCCTGAATTTTCCTTCCTGAAGGACTTTTTGTCTTTCATTTTCAGTCCAGTCCCTTTAACTGACCACTTTCAAAGAAATGTTTTTGTTTGTTTGTTCGATAAGCCACACAGTGACCTATGAATCATTCAAGCATAAAAACATCTAACTTTAGGCATGAACCAGTGAGAAACAGGTGCAGATGATCACAGATGATCAGGCCGGTGATTGGTATACAGGTGATGCTGAATGCTGAGTGGTTGGAACAGACAAGAGGGGAAATGAGGTTGCTGCTGAGGTTATTACATAAACAACACTTGTTTAGGCACTTTTTAATGTCACAGTAAAAGATTTGTTCCCATTCTATGATTCAATCTATATCCTTTAATTTTATTTAGTTTGCACTTTTGCACAGTGCTGTATTTAGGTATAATTAAAAGTCATGTATACATCATGTTTTTAAATGCTCCAGCAGAATTACCCCGCAGATAATATTTCTTTCATACGTCAAACTCCATTTATTTCACTCCTCCTCTGAATGTGCTGTTTCAGTGTCTATGTAAATGAGCTATTGCTAAGCCCCACCCCTTGGAGAACTGCAAGGCTGATCAACAAGCCAGTGGAGTGGCTCTTCTTATATGAGGTCACAATAGAAGGAAAATCTATTATTTTTATATAATTATCTTTTCTTCTTTTTTTGGGTTGTAGACCCATCTGAATGTCTAAAAAGTGATCTTTATATAATACATCATCTTTAAACAAGAGAAGCCAGTGTCTGCATACTAACTTCCCCTCATGATATTAAATACATGTAAATGTATAGGGAGCTGCGTATTGTAAAATTTGTCAAAGAAAGAATGTTAAAGATGTCATTAAAGAGTATGGATTTATATGAAGCAATGGCAGTAAGACTTAATTCATGATGATAATTTTGAGAAACCTGAGTGGTTGATTTAGGTTGGTTTACTTGATGGCTAAGCTAAATGTGACACAAGAACTATTTTGGCATCTGTAGACAAATTGTGGTTACCAGAATGTAAGTACACACTCGCACACACACCTGCACAATCGTAATCCCAACCTCATCCCCAGGCCCAAAATGTACCTGCAAAATAAACATGTTCTTTCACTCGTTCTCTCTCTGTCTTTTATACACTCCAGAGCCCATTTTCCTCATGTCTGATTATTCATGCATTCAGCGCAGACCCATGCTGAGTAAACAGAAAAAGCAGTCCACGGCTCTGCTCATATAGAGAGCGTACGGTTTCACTCTTGGGAACAGCCGCCAGCCCGCACAGCTGTTTCCTACTAAAATTACACCAAAATTCAATTCAACAACCTAATGTTTCAGACAACCAAATTGCTCTGAGGCTCACCCTCCCTTAGCGAAGAATGAAACTTTCCACAAGAACTGGTGGATATGCCCAGAGCAGATGAGGAGACTGTGTGTGTGTGTGTGTGTGTTTGCCATTCTTGCTTTGTTTTCACATTTCCTATTATGCTTATTGAAGCACTCACTGAAGTGATATTAAACTCCAGCAATGAATTTTATTGGCTGCAAACTAAACAACAGACACTTTTAAGTCTGAGCTGCTAAAACATTTTTATATGTAGTCAGTCACATTTACCTAACCCAGTACACAACACAGAATGGTCATGGTGTCCTGCAATGGACTGGCAACTTATCAGGGGTCTATTCCAGCCTCATGCCAAGTATTCCTGGGACAGGATCCAGAACCACAGCAACTCTGACCAGGATAAAGCATTTACTGTAAGCGAGAATGTGTGTAATTACAACAACACAGGACACCAAGTTCCTCCTGAAGCCTTTTGAATTATTTGGAATTTTGGACAATGCTTATAGAGTTGACTTTATATCATAAGACTTTGAATCTTTGAATCATTTTGACCTGTATTGACATTGACACTAAATTGAACAATATATATATATATATATTGCAAATCTACACATCTCCAGTGTTGCTGCCACCTGCTGAGCTGGAGCTTAAGTACAATTCTATTTGCAGTACTGCCCACCCTCCATTTATTAGTGCCAGTCTCTCTCAAATATGCTGTGAAATATGTGCAATCTCCACCTCTGATTTTCAAGACTCTCCAAAAAACATACCAAAGGAAACCGCTAAAACATCTGGAGATAAATGCTAATTACTGGACTATGTGAATATGCTGACTCAAACTGTGGCTACTTAATAACCCAGACAATCATGTTTATATATAAGATTTTATACCCTGTTACATTCCTCTGAAGCGAACACATTCTGCCAATGCAGGATTGGGTGTGAGTCAGAATTGCCATGTAAAACGTCCTTCCTCAGAATTAGGCTTGGAGGATTTGAGGATTTCTGTGAGGGTTGGACATGTTGTATATATTAATTCTACAAAGCTAGATCATATGTATATGTGGCAAAGGTTTTCTGTTTAGGACATGTTTATTTAATATTACAGCAATAAAGTAATTCTAGTAATCATAATGATAAGTATCCTGTTTCATTCTCTTGAATGATCTGCAAATTCAAGCTTTGTCTTATCGAATTCAAGGAGGCATTCATGAACACCACTTGCACATCACAGGAACTCAGGTGAGAGTTATTAACACATCCCCTGTATAGTTCTGACCTCACGCCAAGCCATTTCCACATCTTTGGGACATTAAAGGAGTTCCTGGAAGGCCAGTGTTTCAGACATCATTCGCTGCTCTAGTGTACTGAGAATTTTCTACGTTTATGGTATCCAACCACTGGTGAAATGTTGGGGAAAATGCATTAATGTAGTAGGGGATTATGTAGAAAATAAAGGGAGTTTTTACTTTCATAACTTCATAAGTTATTCTGCACAAACAAAAGTCTCAGTTTGACTTGAAATCCTGATTTGTGGCCATTGTGTAATAAAAAAAAAACCTGTGATTGCTAGACAATTAGTGTTATGGTACAACAAAAAAAACAGGTTAGTTTGTTGTTATTGGAACACAATAATAATATAAACCTGTTGTATAAAAGGAATGAGATCCTTTGAGACATGAGGATGATAATTAAATATTGCTTATTTTTCTATAACAACACAACACTGGGTGTTTTATTCCTTACATATTTTACATTTTATGCATTCACTAACCAAAATGTAATGTATTAGGCTGTTGCAGTACAGGTAGTGAGGTTAAATAAGGGTCAGGATCTGAAAGGATTACTGTCTCTTCCACCAGAAGGTCTCAGTCATTTTGCAGCCAGGAGCCTCTTTAAGTGTAAAAACGAATTCCAAAGACCCCCTAAGCACAAATTCATTTCATGAGCACAATCCAACTATTCATATAGTAGGCTCATTAATTATATGTGTACAATAATATTCTGGCTATTTACTGGAGCCATGGAGTGTTTTATTCCTGAACTTTCCACAGACAGAACATGTTGGGTCCAAGTTGACGTTATTTATAGCCTTACTTGTTTTTTGAGTTGTTGAGGTTTGGATTAAAGTCACTTAATTCCAGTCAAACAGGATGGACTTAATAATAAATACAACTTAATATAACTGCTAAGGGGTGTATTCTGGGGTTGAAAGGCTTTTTTTTAAGTAAATTAGTGCCCCCAGCGGCCAGCTCCTGCCAAGTTACATAGCACACTAAAGAGACCGTAGATAAGCTTAATGGCCCAAACTGGAAATTGGTTTGGAATTATCCAAGGAATCATTATAAACAAATGTCTCCATCCTTCACAATATGGGCTAAAAGGTAGAACATTATTTGATAGCACCCTCAGCAGTGCAGCTGCTTGTCAGAGAAGTTGGAGGTAATACAATAAACTAACCAAATTTCACATCTTTACAAATTATTGTGTAGTCTGTAATGACTTACTTAAGCACCAGGTGCTTGGATTCCAATTAATAGTGGGCATCCAGTGAAATTAAATAAGAGCTATGTCTGATTTACCCAACAACCCTATACAACACCTTCTTGTTGTCTGTGAATGACTAAAATGCTGTTAATTATTTAAACTGCAATGGACTGCTGAGAAAGTCTGTCATCACCAGCAGCACTAATGAACAACCAGGATTACTCACTACCTGCATACAGGAGAGACAGACAGTCAGACAGACATTCAAAGAGAGAAAGACAGTGAAACTGTCTGGAAAAACTCGGAAAACAACCAATTCTTTTCAGCTGGTGTCCTAAATGAAGTTGGTATATTTAGCTACCAGACAGGAGAGTCTGGCAGACAGATGATACTGAGCGTCTGCTGTCAGTTATTTGATGGATTTGCTCCTCATTCATAAGCAGACAAATATTTCCAGCCCTGGTGATGGGAAAATGATTCTTTTGCGAAACCACAGTGCGTGTCTGAGTATGCTTTTATATGGGCGTGATTTTTACAATTATAAGGCTTACACTTTTAAGACACATGGCTAGACAGACAGAGAAACAAACCCTTACTTTGATAGTTAGCATATAAAAAAAAAAAAACTCATGGCTCTTTGCAATAATGAGGAAGTCATGTCATTTCAGGTCAAGGGATCAATCTTGAATTATTCAAACATGGGTGGTGGTCCTGGTCATAACAGTTTCTCCTGGTTACACCTTTGCTACATTACATAGGAATGAATTTAGTAAATGGCTTTTGATAGATAACTGCTATTTTGAAAGCTTGAATCAGGGATCATTTAGTCCATGACTGGTTTCTATGTGTTTTGTAGCTTTTGATGTGGCATGTATAATGTTTCCTAGCTAAATTACCCTGACTTACTGCAAAGGACCTTTTTTTTTTAAACATCAATTTGAATGATCTTTTAGATATACTAGGGTCACATATGCATAATGATACAACTTGTTTACCTAGCTTTCTATAATCACTTTAGGGCACAAATAAATTTGCTTGCATTTAAACTAAGTTACCCATAATCAAAGAAAGAAAAAATCAGACATGAGTCAAATCATGATAATTTAAAGATTCATAAGAATGATAAAACAGAACACCTGGTGAAGGATATTTTCTTTATCTGCTATAAGTTAACAATTTTTATATACTGCACACAACAGGCTACCTGTTCTTAGGTGTAATCATTTTAATTCACTCCAGGAGTAAGTGAGCTCATATATGCAGATGAGAGATGTCAGCTCTCTCACTTTGAGTGAGATCAGCTGCTCCACGGTTCATGAGCAGCAGTGTGACAAGATGTGTGACTTCACACTTTTCAGAGGAAGCACCTGTTGCCCGTTGCCTTCCCAGATTAGTAGTGGACTTGCAATCCTTTTTTTTTTTTCAAGTCTATCCTGCACAATTGTCATGTCTATAATGTCTGTTTACATAAACACCATTTCCCAGCAACATCCTCTACTTCTAATATTAGCACGTGGTCCATCACATGACCTTGATTTCCCACTGCAGATTCCTGATCACACATACCTGCATGTACATATCTACTTAAAATAATTGGCCCTCTACAGATTCACATTCGAAACATTGTTGTAAATTATCACCCCTAGCTCATCAAGCTCCCATGCTTCACCTTTGAATTTATTTATTTATTTTATTTTATTTTTTGCGTTGATACTTTTATCTAATTATGCTTTGCCCAGGTAAATTCATTTCAATTCATTTGCTTACTACACTGCCTCCACAATCCTTTTATTCATTCAGATTCAGTATATGATTCTATCCAAGTAATACAGTAGAAATATACTAATTCCTGACTCGGTTCAACCTCTCGAAGAGCTGCTTTAGTTCAGATGTACGCTCTGTGTAAGTAAAAGTGAAGTGATATTACTATAACACACATCCTGTGCGGCTGCTGCTCTGGCCCGCTAGGACAAGAGTGATTTCACCAGGATGAGGCGTGGCTCCATAGGAAGTGCTGTGTGTTGAAGATAACAGTGTGTGTGAGAGAGAAACAGATTTCCAAAAGAAAAAAAAAAGATATGCGTGTCTAAAGTATGTGACAGGTCCATGCCTCTCTTTCCTCTACACACTGTTGCATCCTGCCTGTGTGGTGTGCTTTAATAGCCTTTAATGAGGTACCATCCGACCCTATGCTTCCTGCCCTCTCACTCAGTAACCGAAAGTCACACCACCCCTAGACATTAACTCCAGCAGTTGCTATGTTTCAGGGGTTTAACTGAATGTGAGTACATTATATGAAACAGTTTACTAACAAATGTAAAAGCAAATAAAATAAAAAAATTATTTATAGTTTAAATAAAAAATTAAGATAATGTCATTGTGTTGCACACCTATGATGTGATGTATGAGGTCCTGTGTATTTAGTAAAATGTGTAGCAAATGTGTAGCTATTGTAGCTAAGACATGGCCATTTTTTTAAGTCTACCACTTGCTGTTTATGTTTAGTCTTCTCTCTTTTGTTTTGACACTTGCTAATCTACCAAAGAATGATAGATAAATAGCTTTGAAATTGTCCCTAGAATACAGACTTGAGGCATGCCGTGAAACTGTCAGCTATGTAAATCCAGGGTGTTTCCTGATTCCTTCAATGAGGAGTTGAGTGAAGGGGTTAGACAAAGTGTGAACAGTGAGACATTTCTTTAGCAATGTGTCATAGGAGTCCATATAGAAGTGCAGAGAGCATGACTAATCCCAGGGGTGTATATAAAGGCTAAGCACTTTAAGCTTTAACTGTCTGAAAGTGTCATTTATCTCTCACTGTTGTTCAGAGTCATGATGGACTGACATGTCACTATATCCACTGCTGATGCTTATAGACGTTTACACCTACATCATGCTTCCTGAAAGAGGAAAAGATGAGGGTTATGGCCTGTCGGCTCTTGTAAATAGTCTTCATTGCAGAACAAATCCCTTTTGCTGGGATCAACAATCTATCTTTCTCTCTCTCAGTGATCTGGATTTACTTATCTGAAGAGCAGGTGTTGATCCCAGAGTTTTCCCTAAATGTGAGTTTTCCCAAAAGTTTTCCACACTGAGTTTATATTTATAAATTAACAACAAATCCAAAAGATTAGGATACATAATTCTTCTGGACCAATCCTATGATGTGTGCCTCTCATGTCTCCAGACCCACCTCCCCCTTCCAACTTTAGTTCTCATCTGCCATTAGCTTTCATTTACTGGTTTCTTCCAAAATGGCAAAATTGTAGTTTAATCTCTATAGATATTAGGGATTAAAATAAGGCTGGGAGTGAAGGAAGTAGCAAAGATTGTTAGTGTTTTGCTAAACTGCTTTTTCAGCTAAGCTGGTAAGAATCTTAGCATGTTACAGGACATTTGAGGAAAAAAATCCTGTCATGACAGTCCACGGATTTAAAATTTGTATTTAATTAGTTAACTGTAGGCTATACCTTTTAGCTAATACAGTTTCTCATAGAAACAACAACAGCAGTAGCTAAACATCCCAACATCCAACAACCTGCTACAAGTAACAAACAACTTGCTAACAAATATCTAACTTTGTGGTCTGTACTTTATAAAGACAAATAAGTAGCAATGCAAAGCTCATTATTTAAACAAGACCATATTTCATCTGATTTCAAATTCCAATTTTTATTTCGTAAATCATCCACACTGTGGATAATTTAAGTATATTTATTCATAATGTCATCCAGTAGCAACCTTGGCTATATGCAGCACTAATCAAATGCCACACCTACAGGTGTAGATGTTGCTATTAAAGAAACAACTTCCACTGGACGCTACACCTGAGGGAGGATGGAGATCCCTGAGGAAAAGAAGGAACTGATAGACTTCCTTCACATACAATTGCTCACTTCTTCCTCTAAATGGTGGTCTGAAATAGACCAATGTGTGGGAGAGAAGGAAGGAAGAGGGAGAAGTGAGCCACACAAGTGGCTAAACTGCACATCTTCAGGACATGGTGTTTCCACAAGTCAATTTTTATAGTCATGCTACAATCAGAAGCATAACCACAAATCAGGGAATGAAGAGGATGATGCTAATGAGCACAGAGGATTCTTCAGCATACAGGATACTATATTGTATACATTGTGTTCTACAAGGTTACTTTAATTAGCCTAACTGTAATTTATGACTTTTTTGCATGGTGGCCTATTTATTTCTATGCATGGGTGTTTTAAAATAAACAACTCATCCACCTCCACCGTTATATACAACCTCTACTTTAGCAGTGGTTAAAACTACTGTACTTCCTGCCCACAGTCTGGACTGGCTCACTGGGTTACTGGACTGTGGCTTGTATACGGGAACTCAGAGATCATGAACTGTTCACTGGTTTCATTATGTGTGGATGGTGTGTGTGTGTGGTTGGTGGCAAATTATCCATTGATTTTTTTTACTTTCTTATTTTACGCCTTCATTCAAGAGACTTTTTTTTTTTACATTTATTTAACCAGGAGTGCCTTGGTTAAAAGGGCACCACCGTGTGAATGTTTTTAAGTTTTTAATTTTTAGTTTATAAGTTTTTAATTTTTAAGTTAAGCCTTTATTTGTCACATATACATTACTGAACAGAAATGTAATGTATATTCCTCCTTTTGTTAGTAGGCTGGGATCAGAGCACAAGGTCAGCCATTATGAGGCACCCCTAGAGCAGACAGGGTTAAGGGCCTCGCTCAAGGACCCAACAGTGGCAACCTGGCAGAGCTGGGGCCTCGAACTTCTGACTTTCTGATCAGTAACTCAGAGCCTTAACACACTGAGACACAAACAATTTTAAAAACTAGACACAACAACAATTTTTTTTAGAAATAGCAATAATTGTCTGAGGTGCTGTTATTAAAAAAAAAATCATCATCTTTACACCAATCAAAGTTGAGATTTCATAAGCACTGTGATACAAGTGATGAGACATTCAGTATAGTAGCATCTCAGTTGTTAATAGATGAGTGTGTGAAAGGTCTGTCACCATTCTCTCATTTCTCAAGTAGCAGTGTGGGTGATTTATTGTACCTCGTGATAAATCTGCAGATGAATGTGCTGGAGCTCATCTGTAACACCAGCTGATAAAGGAACAATGAGACACGGGTCAGCAACAGCCGCTAACTTGTCTCCAGAGACCAAAGATTAGCCCTCCTGCTCTTCCCTTAGAAAACACGCATGGGCCCTGGAGGAAACTCTCATCAGTCTGCAATCTTTCACCTCTTTGCTTTCTAGTTCTCCCTCTACCTTTCTCTCTTTCTCTTATTTCCTACATCAATGCAACAAACACAAATGACAGACCAGAGTGAGTGACTTACCACTTAACTAACATCAGGCTACCATTGTACCCTTTTTCAGCCCCTTTGCTCAAAGTTCTCTGCACTTTCTCTCTCTTTCCCTTTGTTTATTTGGGCCTGGGCAGTGAACTGTAGGTCTGGTATGCTCAGCTTTTACTGTGTGCCATGGCCGTGAGAAAAAACACAGAGCATTTATTCCCTTCTGGAAAGTGTTTTCATCTGTAGCATATTTGTTTGTACAGTAGATGGTGTTAAATGATCAGCACAGTAAATGACTATTTAAAAACAAAGGTCTTTGAAGGTATTTAAAATTGACTTAAAATGTTGAGTTTTGTAGAAATAATTTTTAGTGGATGGAGGTAGATTCTGATCATGGCGATAGCGATAATCAAATATCCCCTGAGACTTTTTAATAGTTATCTTACAAAATGTTATACAGCAGAATAAATCATTTCGGTTGTAAATTACCATTCAGTATGGTGGATGAGAAAATTGCTGGAGCTTGAATGGAAGTTATGTTGATCAAGGTAAGATCTGCTCCACTGATTGTTGAGAAGTTCAGACCCAGAAGCCAATCAGTTCAAACTGAAGATTTTACATTACTGTTAAGGTGGGGCAGTGGTAGAATAGGTTCAGATTGAACTAAAAATCACAGAGATGCTTTTTAAACTTAGATCCTACTTCCATGTGTAAAACTAAATAAGGCATACAAAAGGATCTGTATAAAGCATTATTCTTGATGAACCAGGTAATCCTATCATGATATGAGGGCCGTTCAAGTGAATCCAGGGATTGTGACAAAATTTCTGGTAAATGAATGCGTAAAACCTATTTATGCATTTACAAAAGACTTTAAGCAGAGTATGGTGATGATACTCTTAGTCGCAGTAAAACATTGGAATGGTGCAAACATTTTAAACAACTCGTATGTCTGTGATTGATACGAGGTGGCTCTGAGCCCACTGTAATCGTTTCCATGAACTTTCACTAAGTGGAATGCCTGATCCTTAAAAATCAACAGATAACTTGTCACCAACTTGTTGGAGAGACGCATCTGTCTATGGGAACACACAATCATTCACCAACACCACTTACCAGCACAACTCAGCTGGGAGATATTGCAACATCCCCGTACATTCTAGACCTCTTTCCAGGCCATTTTTGTGCCATTAAAGGAGTTCCTGGGATGCCAGCAATTTAGATGTGAAGGAGGTAGTCTGATCATGGCTCATGTGCTGAGAACTTTTTACCTTGTTCGTAGTGAAATGCTGGAATAAGTGCATTTGTTACAGGGGATTATATACAGTAGAGAAATAATACTCTCATACTATCTGGCATTCCCTTTTTTTCTGTTTTTGTTTTTGGAAACAAAAATGTATTTGTATATAATTATTGATATAAATATAAATAACATTCATTAGAAATGTTGCAAATTGTTATCCTTAATGAAGTAATTGATCATGTACTGTATGCCTGATGATGGACTTTAAAATAAGTTTCATCTTAGCAGATGTTAGCCACACCTTTATAACACCAGGAAGCTGATTTTCTTCTTTTATTCATTCTATACAAATTCAACAGGGTCACACTTCTCAATCAACATATAATCCAGCTCTACATGTGTATTGCACTCCGTGCAGCTTTGACCAAAAGTCGAAATGAGCTATAAGGTTGATCGAAATCTTAGACCCAGAAAACTCCTTAGCATGCCTCTTATCCTGGACAGTATGATCTCTAACATGATAATTTCATGTTGGCTTAGACATTGGGCAACTGGTTAGGAGCTAAAAAGCAGGATGCAGGTCTGGCATTAGAACTGAGCCCTGTCACAAGGACCCTGTTCTCTATGGTTTCCTTTTGTCTGTCATGGTTTCTAAATGTCTCTGCTGTAATGTTGCTTTTCTCTGATTCTTCGACAAAGGGGCTAGTGTTGAATTGTTATTTTCTCATCTTGCAGAGTGACCTAAAACTTATCAACGCTTAGGATTGTGTTAAGAAGATGCTGAAAAACAGTCGAAAGGTCAAAGAAAATAATTTTGAAAATGGGGCTATTTACTGTCATAATAATGTAATTTTACAAGCATAAACCACAAGAGAGTTGATAATTTTTTCTCAGTAATAACATACACTGTTGTATTTCATTCACCTTATACCAGACGGATTTATCAACACTATTAAATGCAATCACATCACATACCATAAAAACAGCCTTAGAATACTGTAGCAACCAACAGGGATTTATCAATTTAGTATTTAGAGTTATTGTAATGAAACTCACTATTGTTAATTACGTTTGAAGTTAATAACATGCAAAAAACAATGCTTTTTTACTTTGTAAAACTGAACATTTTACACCGTAAGGTCTTACAGTACTTCCAAGTGCTGATACAGTAAGGTCCTTTATATTACTTAATCACAAAAGATTATGGGAAGCATGAACTACACATGTCCCAATGTTTTAGAGCATATGGATTAATATAGACCTGTGATTTGCCTTATAACCAAAACAGTCAGGGTTGCTGTTATGTAAAATTATTCAACAATCAGATCTGTAGTAAAAAAATGCTCTAATTTCAAGTGTCTCAATTAAAAATGGATCGAGTTTTGGTCCGGAAAAAACTGTAGTGGTAAATTACAATTTAAAAAATGCTATTCATGTCATTGTGTTAAAAATAGGCATCTCTTTAGGACAGCAAGCCAAACAGTGTCTGTTAAAGCTATTAGAGCATTCTCCACACCCAAACAGCATCCTGGCCCTCATGACTGATGAGTCTGATCTCACCTTCGGGACTGAGTAGCCCTTGACCTCAGGAGATGATTGTTTACTACCAATTAAATCAACTCCCAGCTCTTCCGAATCCAGGCTAATCTGATAACGGCCCCAGCAATGTTGTTTTTCACTTTGGCTCATGTGGACGCAATGACGTACTGGACAGGAAAGTCACATGAAGTTCAAATGTGAGTAATCACAATCATTTATTATAACACGATTTTTTTCACACTTTCAGTAATGATCCGTGTTGACCACTATTTTTTGTTTGTTTATTTGTTTGATTTAGTCTTTCAGTTGATTTACATATTTTGTTCAATGTTTTTATTTGTTTATGCCCATGATTCATTTATTTTAAGTAGAAATTATTACGCATGATCCACTGATATAAGCATTTCACTGTATATCATACTGTGTATAGCTGTGTATGTGACAATAAAATTTGAATTTGATTTCAAATTTTGATTGTGTTTTTATTTCATAGGAGTTATTTTTTTTTAGCTGACTTTTAAATATTTTATTTAACAAATATGTGATTTCTCTTTCATTAGACTTTTTATTTTAGTTTATTTTTACACAAGGATTTTCACTGCTCAAATACGTTCACACAATTTTGCTCAGAAGATTAAAATTCTATGCGATTTTGGTCATTATTTAAGAAATTTATTTTGTTTATGGTCTGTGCATGGTGTGTTGAAGTCAAACCGGGACTTGTGATTAACTTTCTCCTGAATGAAGGTGTAAAAACTGATAGATGAAGATACTGCCACATTTCTTATACAGCCCTGACATTACTCCAAGCCATTTTCACATGTTTGGGTTATTAAAGGAGTTCCTGGGAGGCCAGTGTTTCAGACATAAAGAAGGCGGTCCGATCACAGCTCTAGCACACTTTTTACTTTGATGTACTAGTGAAATGATGAGATAAGTGCATTAGTGTAGTGGGGGATTATATAGAGAAATAATAAGTTTTTACTCTCATACTCTCACAATCTAAAGTCTCAGTTTGACTTAAACACCCTAGCATATTTTCACTTTAAATTTCTATTTATATTTGTCTTTATTTTACCATGATTCTTTTCACATGGTTTGGTTATTTTTATAAATTACTTTACCTAAGACAGTTTCAGATATAGAGTCAACACTTCCACACTGGTCCTCTTATAAATATCTAACAGTACTTTTTAGCTAGTGGGCTAATGTATGGGAAAAGTTAGTCTAGTAGTGTGGATACTAAGGCAAAAGGAAAAGAGATGTGTACTGGCCCTCAAGTTCCCCAAACTGGTGGTCCTGACATATAGTACAAGAAGAAATAAATCTACTCTACTAAATATCTACCAGGAGAAAAAGAAAATGCAGTTGGATTACAATTACGATTATTGATTCTCCATCAGGTCCCTGAGCTGGACTAATGTTTTCACTCACTGTCATCCTGCTAACAGTTCACTTACTGTAATTCAGCTTAAAACTAAAGCCGAAGGCAGAGAGAGTGCCAAGACATTACTCTTTCTATCTGAATAGTCCAAAGCCGTGGAGCATTGAGGCTGACATGTAAAACGCCGTCTTATTGGGTAATAGTTACATCTGAAAATGATCATGTATTACAAGCTGACAGCTGCGTCAGCCTCTGAAGAAGCTCGGGACAAACTAACAGCGAAGAATTTAAAAAGCTAAGGCCTGACGAAACTTCCAAATAGCTTTGCCCACCACCAGGTCCTGGCTTCCTCTGGCTCACCCCAGAAACCTTGAATTTCAGGTAATGTTTTCCTGAAACTGTTCCAGAAGTTTAAAAGTTTCCATGGATGGGGGTTAGCCTGGAGAGTCAAAAGGCTCTGTTTGCTTGCGTAGAGTACCAACGGTTTAATAAAAGAACTCTTTTGAGACTGCCAGGAATCCTAAATCAAACCAGGGCAGCATGCTAACCATGCGTACACCTCTATGTGTGTGATGTCAGATCAGACCTCTCAGCCCTCAGCTCTCTTTGGACACAGGGATTAGGCCAGGCCACAGTACTTGCCCTGTGAGACACTTGTTGGGTTCAATCAAGGATGGCAAAAAGCAGACCTGTACCAGAGGCCTAGAGGGAACCTCCTGTTTTCTCCATCTACATGTGTGTGTGTGTGTGTGTGTGTGTGTGTGTGTGTGTGTGTGTGTGTGTGTGTGTGTTAGAGTGTGTGTGTGTTAGAATGTCTGCCTGTGTGTGAGTGGGTCACTCCTGTGCTGGCTTATTTTTTCCCCTGGTACACTTTGACAAATAACAGGCAAAGCTTCTCATTTGTTAGGTCCAGACCCTTCACTTATAAGATTAAGAGTCTTTTCGGTGTCACTGGCACTCGCTCTTTCTTTTCACTTGGGAACCCAAGAGCCGATTACAGTTCCAAGGTAGGTAGCCGATTAATTGCCCTGTTTATAGGACTAAATTGGCCTCGTGAAGAGATTGACGACAGAGGATTTTCTTACACAATAAAACCTGATAAATTTCCGAGTGTAAACCGAGCCACAGATCTCTCCTCGGCTGAAGTGTATGAGGTCTGGACGCTTAAATCACTCCACATCCGCTGTGTGTCCTGAGAAGAATTAATTGCTGAATTGGGGCTTTGGGAACTTTGTATTGGAAAGGAAGGCTGGAGAATAAAAAGATGATAGAAAATACTGGACGATTGAGAAGAAAGGAAACAGAAAATACTAGTAGATGGCGAAAACACTGATATGAAAAATTGTGATTTTAACAGCCTGTCATATTAGACAACCACATTTGTCTAGAGTAAAAAAGCATATTTATCAGATGTAAGATCTGCAGTCTGTTCTGCAGATGTTTTCTGTATGCAAAATCTAGTTGCCGTTTCTTGTGAGAATACATAATGGTCCAGACTAATTACAGGCATAAATAAAAGCTAACAAGTTTGTTTTTATGAATCTAACACCCCTCCATTTTTTGTTCTTAGCAATATCCATTGTTATATATATTTGTAGCTTCATACAAAAGGTTCTGAATCTATAATCTTTAAGACGACGCAAGAAAGTTAGACAAACCAGAACTAGTGAAACTGTTATTACATTAAGAACTAAATACTGTATATGCATATTATACAATATGTGCTGTAATTTGTGCACTTTAAAAACATCTGATTTAACACAATTTTTTAAAGAAACACTTCCCACCCCCACAAACAGACAAACAAAAAATTTTATACCTTTTTGAAAACATATTCTTTGGAGTGCATTAAACTCTTTCCTTATTTAGGGTTTAAAAGAAAATCTCTATTGTAGGCTTTTACGCATAATTAAAAAAAAAGTTTCCTCAGAGGGGAAAAAAATGAAGTCTTCAAGGCTGCAAACAGAACTAGTTTTTAATCAACTTTAATCGAATAATCAACTTTTTTTTTTTTGAAGACAGGTGATAGTTCTACACAGAATTAACAATTCCCCAAGCAACATATTTATTTTAGGTGCTTAATAATCCAAAAATGCTGGCTGCTACCCTCGCAACCCACCTTGGGATAAGCGGTTGGTAATAAATCCAAATAGGGTTCTCATTTTACAGGGTCTTAAGACCCATTAAAATGCTTCTAATCTTTGTTACCTTTAATTGGACAACTGCTCTTAGATTTCATAGAAGGTTAGACCCCCACTCTGAAACTATTCCTGTTATATTGTTCTGCCCACAATGTTTTAAACTTTCCCCCAAACTCCTTTACCATTCAAGATGTTAACTTATTTTTCTATTTTTCTTAAAACAAGTTGATCTTGGGAGCTATAGTCACAGGCTTCTATCACATGATATGAATCTTAAAAGTTATATAAGTCTAAAACATGATATAAATCTTGATAAGAATGTCTAACAAGTGTAAATCAGGAAACCAGGTGACCTCTAAAACCCTTAGACTCTCCAATCATGTAAACGTGACCAAAACTGAAATCTGGACCCGGACTGGCCCAGAGGCTGGGTGTGGGTGTTGATGCGGAGAGTCGCCGGAGGTCTGAGTGCTAGGCCGAGTGGAACGTGTGATAAACGAGTGTTATCTGGAGGCCTCTGCATTGGGAAGAACCCTCTGTTTCCCCCTGATTACATTAGCAGGCAGGAAGAGAGAGGGGGGGCATGTGGGGAATTGGTGGAATTCCATGCAGCAGGCCAGGCATTTCTCTCGCTTTCTTTCATTCTGTTTTATGTTTCACTTGTTTGTACATTGATATGATGATTTGGTGTGGAGGAGGTCTAGGTATGGGTGATATTGATGTTATGTTCTGATTTCTTAATTCTTCCTTATTTGAAAGCGAATATAAAGGTCATGTAGGTGGACAACGTTCCTTTGACATATATCCAGATCTAAATGTGAGAAACAATTAATTTCTGTTAGTCAGTAAAGTCTAATCTGCAAACAGCAATGTTAATGTCTACCAGCACCTGCCTCAGTGCAGCCTCCATTTCCTCTTTTCACATCGCAATAATCCCCAAACACCTCCTCACACAAACATGCACACCCATATCTGGAAAAGAGGTCAAAACCCATCGCCAAGTGGCCACTATATTAACCCTTATCTTTTCACCTCAGACCCTGCAATAACAAATGTTTGTAGTGAACTCAAATCCTGGCAAGTCCATCATGTCTGTTTGTGGATGATTCATGCCACTAGCTGCCGTGTCGGTGAGTGGCCACTTAAGCTGATTGTTTCCTCGGAGCGGAACCTTGCTGGAGTCTTGTCCCATTAGTGCTGGAGAAAACTGGCATGCTGGCTGGGACTATGTAGCATGCCTGTAAAGAAATATGGTTGTATATGCATGTGGTTACAAAAAATTAAAAATAAAATTAACATATATGATTTATAATAATGTGGGGAACTTCCCTGGTGCTAGATAAAATTTCCAGAAATTACAAGAAAAATTTGTTATTTATGTAGGAAAATCCCACAGCCGAGTTGAATGCTTGATTGTAATTGGGAAAAAATTGTGATAGGTTTAAATACATAATTCTAATTGCAGGTTTATATTAATGATCACTTTCTCATAACTGTTTCAGCTTAAATTACATAATAATTTAACATTTTATTTGATTTTTAAATGATGTTTAACATTTATGTATGGAAAAGGTGTAACTTTCAGTTTTCTGCCAGAACAAAGAAGTTCCAAGTTCTTACTAAGGAGACGAGATGTATTTTTGTTGTTGTTGATGAAGTTTTTTTTTTTGTTTGTTTGTTTTTTGGTTGGTCTGTTTCATTACTTTGAAGAGCTAAAGAAAATTAGATGTGTGTAACTGATTCTTGATTACGATTATACTGTCATAAAGTATATGATATTAGGAATTTATTTTGTTCACATTCCACAACATTTAGATTTAAAACTAAAAAAGTATAACACAGATGCTGTTTCTACAACTAAAGAATACATAATTGGGTTCCCTAAGTTCCTTCTGTCATGTCACATTTTGGAGTGCTCATGTCAGGAAGAAGGAAAAGAAATAAAGAGGGAATCTGAGAGCAGAGAAAGAGAGTGAGAGAGATAAGGAACAGGCTGAGTCCCAGAGAAATGTGGCGTGGTCCTTCCTCTCTGGCATCCTAAGGAGGAAGCTGCGGTTCTCTATTTGAACTGCCACAATCCCTCTGAGAGCCTCACAAGTAACAGAGCAGAGCAGAACAGTCCACCCTGTCCATGTTGCACTTTCTCTCTCTCTCTCACATTTCCTTTCTTAATCCCCCCACATACTATCAGCATTTAAATTCTCTGTAATTATATCACACATATCACAGGCTACAATGTACAAAAGCTCACTTAAAATATACAACTAAAATTCGGAATTTCGGAATTTTGACAAACTATGCTAAACCATGCGTGTCCACTATGGCTTCAGATTCCTGTTTTTGGCTGATACAAGTGAACCCTGGTGTGATTTTCTATTGTTGTAGCCTATCTGAGTTAAGAAGTTATGCATTCTTAAATACTTTTTTGCTCACCAAGGTTAGAAAGAGTTGTTATTTTAGACACTGCATACTCCCTGTCAGATTAATCCAGTCTAGTCCAGCCATTCTACTCTGACCTCTGTCATTAACAAGACATTTCCACCAACAAAACTGCCACTTATTGAATGCTTTGTTTGTTTTTTTCACACCATTCTGTTTGAGCTCTAAAGATCCTGTTTGTCAAGCATTTCCCCCATCTTTATGTTTGATCTAAACATCAAATGAACTATGGATCTGTTGCTGCAAGATTTTATTTATTGCATAATTGCCTTAATGCACATGTGTTAATATTAAAGTGAACATGCGTGTGTATCTAATATTTGTGATAAATTCTAAAACTAACATAAGGTAATTCCAACTATTTCATATGTGTAAAGATTCATCTGCATGTTGTACTTATGAGTGCTACAATATGCCCTAGCTGGAGAACTGAAGACCCATAGCTTCCATACTTCTTCCATTATAACTGATTTTACTGTACAGGAAACCTGCAGTAAAAAAAAAAAAAACATTTAATTTAACAGTCCCTTAAAATATTTTGGAAATTATTAAAGCTCTGCTATAGTGGTAAACATAAATGCAGTACATTTTCTCACAGTTGTTACATTTCTATAGGGTTTTTTAAGTAGCTTTCACCAGATCTTGTAAAATTCATTAAAACGTCTGATCGGATTTCCCACACACCGTTTGTCCGGTTTCACTCAGTGGTAAACTCTAGTATCCATATTTCCAGCCCACATTTGGACCCAATCCCCACAACTCGCCAGCCTAAAAACAATCACATATACCATGGTTATTTTTCTCCATTCATTTTGCTTTGATTTTTTTTCAGGCTGTTCCTTCAGCAACATAGTTATCTGTTGTGCACATGCCCGGCTGACACAGTGGGGGTCTGTAAGAGAACAACAGTCTGTGGCTGCATGCATGCACACACACACACACACACACATAAAACCGCAAAGACTCTGATAAGCTTGTGATTTCCCCTCAGAGCGCCGAGCAACAGAGACCAGCACAATACCATAGACCTCAGCCAGTAATCTAAAATAGGCTAAAAACAGAGGAGGCGCATATGACATTATCAGTTAAACAATGCACTTAAAATTGATCCTGATTCGGCTGACCTTTCACCTTTTTAATTTAGTATCAAATATAAATCACTTACTCACTCATCATCTATACCACTTTATCCTGTATTCAGGGTCGCCAGGACCTGGAGCCTATCCCAGGAGACTTAGGGCACAAGGTGGGGTACACCCTGGACAGGGTGCCAATTCATTGCAGGGCACACACACATACACTCACATTCATTCATTCACACACTACGGGCAATTTGGGAACGCCAATTAATCTACAGTACATGTCTTTGGACTGTGAGAGGAAACCAGAGTACCCGGAGGAAACCAACCAAGCATGGGGAGAACATGCAAACCTCTCCAGATCCAGAGCTATCACTAGTCTCTGTGATGATCCTGATATCTTCATTAGCTATCCTATGTTGTCAAGGTGTTTGAGTGTCCAGAAGAGGGACTTGCCATAAAGCCCTTTAATAGACCTGTATTGAGTTCCCTGTTTATTTCATTGGCAACCAACCCATTATAGTTTGCATGTATTCCATCATTAGTTGCTTCCATTCAGAGTCAGTTTCACTCGAGGACCACTTGCCTTGTTCCTGCTGACTTCAAGTGTGGTCTCTGTGATGACATCTGGAATCTGGAGCTGTCTTCCTAGGTTGACCTTAACCTGTCAATCTTGGAAAGCAGTCCACCTGATGATCAGGGCTGGGTTAATGGCTTGTCCTTCAGACTTATGAAAGCAATGGCCTGTTTCACTGGATGGACCTGCTTACTGATTTTGATTATGTAAAGCTGATTTGTGACAATATAAAAAAAAAGCGCTATACAAATAAAAATTGAATTGAATTGAATTACTGATGGGAATCCCTGTGCAGATGGCATTTCTGGTTGTCATCAATAATCCCTTTCCCCTAAAACGTTCAGGAAAAGCTGTTCCCCATGTTTTTGTTACAGGTAATGTTTTTCTATTATTATTATTATTATTATTATTATTATTATTATTATTATTATTATTATTATTATTTTGCCCTGACGCACCAGGGGAGGTTGGATGGGCTGTTATTGGACACTGTAAAATGATTGAATCATTTCATGGACACTGCTTGTTCTCATTTAGTCCACAGCAAAAATTCTGCATCTACATCCCAACTAAACTATTTTGAGAGTGACTTTTCCACTGCTGTTTGTACCTATCTATGGACCAGCCAAGGTTAATTTCTGTGGACCTTGTTTCTCAAGATGTGTGAATTGCAACCATACAACCACATCCTGCCTGACCTACATCCATATGTCCCACCAGTTGGCTGTGCCAGGTTCTGCTTGTTCTACAGTACTACTTCCCTTGCTCATTCATTCAAGTTATTCAAGTTTCAACTTTAAATAAATAAATAAATGAATGAACAAATAAAATGTATCTTGCTGGCCTAGATGAACAGTGCATCTCTTGGTCTGTCTGTATATAGCTTGCTGGCTAACCGCTTCTATGGCTGCCTTCTCTGACCCTGTACTTGACAACAGTTGTACAAAGTGGGAATCAACTATTTATTACATTGTATAATAGCAAATGGGCAACTGTGTGAAAAAACTCATAGTTTATATACTCAATATATATATGTTTAATGTCACAATGTCAAGCTCTTTGTTATAGCTCCTTGTCTGTCGCACAGTCTGGATCTTTTGCCTCGTGTCCACCGCTCACATATTCCTTCATGTAAGATCCTTGTTTTCTCAGTTGTGTTTGCACTTTGATTAATAAATATATCTGGATTTGTGTCTCACTTTTGCTTCCAATACCTGACACATATCGATCTTGGGAAGCACTGGGTTCTCCTGATCCAGTAGCCATTATGTTTGCTTTGGAGCACTAATAAACAGTCACACTGAAGAGTAAGGCAAAAGGGCAGTTATTAAACTGTTTTGCTCATCATGGACTAAACTGTCCACTATTAACAAGCAATGGTCCTCTCAAAACAAGCAATTCCATCTACGTTATTCAGAATAGCTAAAATACCCATTGTCCTGTCTCATTAGAAGTGAGCAAGTACATGCTTGACACTCAGGGAAAGCTCCATAGTGTCTGGCTTGTAGAGATGTAACTCTGAAACCAGATCTGCTATTCAATGAGACACAGAGGAGCTCAACTGCATGATGATAAAGTATGTTTCTAATTTCTTTGACTGTCTTATAATGTGTGTGTGTGTGTGTGTGTGTGTGAGGAGGGTGACGGGGAATGAGTATGCCTGCTTTCTTTAAGGAAAAGGAGCCACTTGGGATAACACTGGAAAATGTAATAATAAAAACAGCTATTGTATCCTTTCAAGCACAATTCTCATCATTTGTTTCTTATTTCGGTGGAAAATCAGTTTAACAGTGGAATTTTCCTTTTGGAAACTGTCCATGCATGCTTTTTATCCAACGAGATCCTGTTTTGAATTGAAAGAGTGATGGCAGCATGGAGGATTAACCTCAAACTTCATAAAGTTTTCTGGTTGCTAACATTTTATTTCTTTTCTTTTCTTTTTTATATATACAATGCACAAAATGGATTTAGTGTGGATTCTCACAACTTTCTTGTTGCACTGGTGGAATTCACAACCTCCAGTGTCATTGTTATTTTTTATTTTTTGTATGTTATCATTTATTTTATATAAACACCAATAGCTATAACCAATATACCTACAAGTAATATCAACCTACTGCGTTCTATCAGTGGAAAAGACAGATTCTGTTATTGTTGTTTGCTGTTATTTTAATTTGCATTTACCTGCATGTGTTGCTGCTAAAAGCAAAAAATTTAATTTTCAGACATAAACAAGAAAATCTGTGTATTTAGGTGTGTATGTGGGTGGGAGTTCACACGTGGGTTATAACCTTGGTTAAATGCTTGACCCTCTATAACCACCAGAAAATTCAGCTGTAACAACATAATCAAGGTGTCTGGGAGGTGGTGGTGGTGGTGGTGGTGGTAGAGCTAGTGGGGTGGGTGTGTATGAGATAGGAGTTCTCATGCCCTGTGTTCTCTTAATATCCCGAGGCATGGTGAGTAGGGGGCTAACTTCATTAGCACACCTGTATCTTCATGAACACTACTATTTGCTCTGTCCACAAAGTGCTATCAAAACTTTTCCTTTCTTTCTTTCTTTCCATTCTTTCTTTTTTCTTTCTTTCTTTCTTTCTTTTGTTCTTTCTTATTTATTAATGAAATCATTTATCTATTTATTTATTCATTATCTATCAGTGATGGCTCAGTGGTGGCTCAGGGCAGTGCTGGTTCAGTGTATTAAATGCTCTGAGTTACGGATCGGAAGATCAGTGGTTCGAGCCCCAGCTCAGCCAAGTTGCTACTGTTGGGCCCTTGAGCAAGGCCCTTAACCCTGTCTGCTCCAGGGGTGCCGTAAAATGGCTGACACTGCGCTCTGACCCCTGCTTACCAACAAGAAGCTGGGATATGCGAAGAATTTAGCATATGACTGTGTATGACTGTGTATGTGATTTAGCACTTGTTTTACTTTGAAAAGACAAGTGTTTTCTAAATACTAATTAAATAAATAGAACATTAACTATTTTGGTTTAATGTGTGAAGTTGAAGCATGTACATAGGAAGAGTACTGATATTGTTTCAATATGAAATATTGAATTTGCTATTATTTTCAACATCAATCTTTACACCCAAGTCTCACTCTTGGTTCTGTGAATAATTTCACCTCAATACTGTTGATTTGTACCTGATAACAGTTGCTGTAATCACAGTGTGTTGCTCATCCTAGGACTCTTATTTACATGTACAGTATACGTGCCCATACTATGCATCTTGTAAACATGCCCAATCTTATAAGTCTCTGAGGATGAAAATGCTGAGTGTGCAAGAGCTTTACTTCACAACCTCCTGATAATGTGAAGTTTAATCAGTGCTCAAAAACACAACATCAAGCTAAGAGTGACCACTCAACTTTGTGACAAACACACACACACACACACACATCGAAAGTAAAAGCAGCTCCTAAATTACCTCTGTGCTCCTTCATTCTCACATCTCTGCATTCTTATTATGGAAGTGCTCCAAGACCATGTTCAACTCATCAGTCTGTCAGTGTGAAAGGCTAAAGGGTAGCGTTTGTCCTCTACTTTCCTCTGTTTCTTTCCTTTCCTCACTCCCATGCATCCCAGATATCAGTACACAAAGGAAATCCATCTCAGAGAGGGAGTGGCTGCTATGGAATGTTTTATTAGTGTTATTCCTGGCAGCGAACATTGCCCAGACTTCTGTATGCCGCTGACCAGAGGTCCAGACCTCACTGTAGCAAGCAGCACATAACAAACACATCTTTCAGGTGTACAAGCCAGCTGGACACAGAGTCAGGAGGAATGCCAGCTGAGCAGGACTGCAGCTGACTGTTCCTTCAGTGTTTTGCAATGCTTCTCTCTGTTTCAAGCAAAAAAAAAAGCAGTACAATCAGGTTCAAAATGATGTCACAAGGCAGAACTTAGCAGGCATGATGGCTCATATTCTCATCAGTACAGCTGAAAATCCTGTACTATGTTTGTGAGTTACATTTAGTAGGCTTCTTTATACATATGAGGGCCCTGAAGTATACTATGGCATTCCCAAAACACAACATCTCACAAAACCCAGTCACATTTTTTGCACGTGAAATATTTTTGTCTTTTGGTAAATGTTTTTGTGATTCATGAAACTATTTTTGTGTTTTGGGAAATGTAGTTGAATTTTAGGAAATTATGTTTCGGTTAATGTTTTGGGGTTTTGGGAAATTTAATTGTATTTTGAACACAAAGCCACTGCTCTAGTTACAGCAATGGTATCCTGAGCCAAAATTTCAAAGCTTTTTAATTTGATTTAAAAAAAAAAAGATTTTATCAATTTCATTAAGATTAAACATGACGCAAAACCATGACAAGTCCATAATCTAAACAACTACCTCGAATGATTCCACAGTCACACATTGGCTTTTGTCCAACCAAGTTAGGACAGAAAGTGGAAATTTCTTGCAATTTTATTCCACATCCAGATGCATATTGTGACGTGTTGTTCATCAGTTTCAGTGGTATCAGTGGTATGCCACACACTGAGGGTCAACACAGTATTAAAAGGAATTGCCTAACAGATGTGTGAGTCAGAACAAGTAAATGACCAAGGCATCTGGGAAAGGCTATGGGACATTTCCAGTGTGAGAACTGTTTCCATATTTGATAAAGTCGAGTGATTTGATTTCTTTAAGAAGAAAGTTATCTGGGTGGGAAAATCGCCTTGCCTTTATTTCCTCAGTCATTTCTTCAGTACACTGTATGTATAGAGTTACACAGCAAAGAGATATACGTTTCGATGTGACTTTTCATGCAACAAAGTGTTGAGCAATAAAGTGTTGTGCTTTAAGATCCTTTAGATGCATCTAAACTAACACAAGCCTGTCGTTTCAGCACTTCACTGAATCTATTAGTCCCTGCTCATAATAAAACGCGGGCAAAACTGATATCCACCACCATGAAGTTGTTAACAAATCACACATGAATGGTCTGCTAAAAAAATTAGCCTAGTATTAGCTGAAGGATTAAAACACAAGACAGAATTTAGACATATATAACACAGACCACCAACACATACTCCTCACTGGGAACCTACACACACACACACGGCATACTGGGCTTTCATACAAACCACTCACTCACCAGGTTCCAACATACACTCCATGCCGGACTTCAACTGATTGGTTCCCAAGACATGTCAAGGTACTTTAAGGTGCAAACACTACTTTGTGAGCCATAACAGACCATAATACACACTGCTTACCCACAAACAGGGGTAACTGGGAAAGCACACCACCACTGGGCTGCCATATGAACCACTCACTGGTATCCAACATACACTACACACTGGACCACAATGAACACCAGTTACTAGATCTTGACATACTAGACCTGCTGATTGGTTCCCAAAACACATCGACTCCTAGGTGCAAGCACGCAACACTCACAGGGCTCCAACGAACACCAATGCTCACTGGAAATACTCAAAAAATTCTAACTGGGCTTCAGTACAAACCACTCACAAACCTCAAATACCCTCTATATATATGGGTTACTAAGACACCAATACACACCACTCAATGTGCCATAACATCATTTGAAAAACTATTTTTCCAACGGGTGTGAAAAACATAAGTACAACATATAGCGTTGCTTTCTTCTTAAATTAGATTAAGATGTTGAAAAAACAAGTAGTTATTTATTTTGATTACAGATTTTTTTTTTTTTGTAATGGTAAAAAACTACTGTGTTTATTTTGTGTTATTAATTTTATGTGCTGTCTAATTCAGTCCTTGTGTTATGCTTGAAAAAAAAAGCAGATGTTATCTTACTCGCTATCTTGCTTGACTGAACTACACTAAACTTTAAAACAGAACTGGATGGAGCATACAGCCATGGAGAACATCAAACTATTACAAGATGAAGTGTTTAAGCTCAGTAGACTTATAAGAGTAGACTATGTCGAAGACTCGGTTCATGAGCAGTGCAAACACACAAAAACAACCACAGAAGAGAGAGACTTTCAAGATGCCTTTCACTCATTGGCTCATATTTCTATACATTTAATATTTAAGAAACAAAGCCTCCCACCCATGCAACCCTTGCACCTAAAATCCCCCAAACCCTCAGTGTTACTCTGCGCTCCACGACAAGCCATAAGATATTTGCAAGTGTCCATATGAGTGTCTATACAGATGTCTGTAACAGATTTAAAGTAACAGATTAAAGAGACTTTCATGCAGCTGCTGTCCATTTTCTGAGTCAGGAATTTTAAGCTTGGTCAGACCACTTTCACATTTTCGTTCTTTGTAATACGTTGTGCTGACTCATCAAACTTTCCTTTATACAGGAAATCACTTCAGAGTGTAATGTTCCTTTGTACCTTTCCTCAGTTCCAGGCAGTGGCTAATCTGTGCTGTGCTGTGGTCTACAGGCAGTTGTGGACTAGATGTTCTCACACTTGACCCGCTCTCCTACTACTGACAGTACCTCCTCCAATCGTGCTCCACTCTCCAGCACCATGATACCATACTGGAGAGACGTCGGTGCACGTCGATGCAAATGGCATGAGAGAGATATAGGCAAAAAGAATAATAAAAAAAAAGCAATGTAAATGAAGAGTAGAACATGTGTGTATGTGTGTAAGAGAGAGAGAGAGAGCCTGGCAAAGGTTACACTCCAAAAGCAAAGGCAGTCAATAACAGGAACTCAATCATAACTGCCCGGGTTTCCGAAAAGCTCCATACTTTCAGCTGCCCAGTTAGGCAGAGGCCTCGCTCCAGGCTTGGCTAACACTCCCAGGCCCTCGTCCTCCTGACAACACACTCTTTCTGACTCACACATGTTTCGCTCCCTCGTTACTACCTGCGAAGAGGCAAAGAAAGCATCGGACTTGCTTATAAAGGTGTGTCAGCTGCAACCCTGAAGTGAAGTTGAAGCAACTTCCACAAGGCTTGTGTTGAGGATGAACAAAAAGAA
>JAOVVB010000043.1:2439915-2450025 GCA_028570985.1 Heterobranchus longifilis
AAAAACATGTTTATACAATGTTTTACAGAACTGCCGTTAGCAGTTTACTGAGTGAGAGATTGGGCTCTATATCTTTAAGGAGAAAGGAGGGCACATACACACACACACACACACATACACACACACACACACACACACACACACACACACAGTGAGCTCATTCAACACTCCAGGGGATTTTAAACTGTAGCAGAAAGAAGTGGTGCTTACATACAGTAAATGACTGATGAGGTCACAGAGAGGTCCAACACTGAACCGAGATGCTCGCGCACACACACACACACACACACACATTTTTCTTAAAACAAAAAAAAAATTGCGGTAAGAAAACAGTTTTCTTTACTTCTGAATACAACAGAGTGCATGAGCGCACAGATATAATTGATGTTTACGAGTAAGAACCCGCCCTGTCCTCATTATAAAATATATGCTGTCCTCATTATACAAAACCTTGTCTCACACACACACACACACACACACATAGTTGTCACAGATACACAGGAATGAAAAAAGGCACTCAACCATTGAAAAAGAAACCGAAAATATCCGGGGGAGAAGTTCGAGGAAACTTTTCGACTCCTCACACACACACACACACACACACACACACACACACACACACACACACCATAACCTCGGCCAGCATTTAACATTTAAATAACCATTACCACAGCAATTATAATAGTGTGTAAACCCTTAGCCAATCACAACACTCAGTTGTGACTTCACTCAAATGCTAATGTTACATCATACAAAATCTAGAAAACACAAGATTACACACCATCGCACAAACATCACCCACCACTGTACACCATCACCCACCATTGTACACCATCACACACACCATCGCACAATCACACACCATTGTACACCATCACCCACCACTGTACACCATCACCCACCACTGTACACCATCACCTACCACTGTACACCATCACACAAACATCACACACACACCATCGCACAAACATCACACACCATTGTACACCATCACACAATGTTCCTATAATATTATTGATTTACTTATCAGCTGGGAAAAAAGAATGCAATCATAACAGCAAGTAGAGATGAACCCGTATCTCAGTGGTTGATGAAGTGTCACAACACACACACACAACTACTTTGATATTGCAAATAAACACCTGGTGAAAACTAATTATCTACACATCATGCAATTGGGGCCAATATACATGTGGTGTTAGCAATGCACTGCATACTCACACACACACACACACACACACACACACACACACACACACATACACACAGAGGAGAATTACCTGGAGCACATCCACTGATTATATGCCATAATGTCCAGCACAACAGAGACTATTTTACTTTTTCTTTTCAGAAGTGATCACCTCCATCCTCCTTTTCACTCATCTCAGGCATGCTCTCTATCTGTCCCTCTTTACTCATTTCATTTGCTCTTTCTTTACTTTCTCCCTCTCCCTTTTTTTAATTTATACTGACGTGGAATTAAACACGCTCTGGCCAGATAGTCTCAAGAAACGTGAGTCTCAGGAAACGTGGATAAAAACTTACTCAGGACTTTGCGGAGTAAAAACAGCCAATTTGGAGTCATTTTATGCTCCATTCTACAATACACACACACACACACACACACACACAAACTTGTGTGTTTTCAGCATGACTATTGCCCACACACACCAAGCTCTCATGACTGACTGATTAATTGAAAAAAGTTTCAAAAAGGTTAAATAATAATAATAATAATAATAATAATAATAATAATAATAATAATAATAATAATTTATATAAAAATATGTTTCACATCTGTTTTTAACTTTTATGCTTGTGTACATTTTAACTGAGCAATTTAATGATAACATACACAAACATAAACAAACATGGTTTTATTATGAGACTCAAACAATAGTAGAAACCACTCATTCACTTACACACGTAAACACAAAAATACTTTCTTCTGCACAGAATCTATTTTTACCTAATACACTAAACCTCTTGAATAAAACCCAAACATACTAATTTTATTTTTCCCAGTTGCTTGATGCTGTCACGTGTTTCTGCTAAATTCAGACATGTC
This sequence comes from Heterobranchus longifilis, assembly GCA_028570985.1. NCBI lineage: Eukaryota > Metazoa > Chordata > Actinopteri > Siluriformes > Clariidae > Heterobranchus > Heterobranchus longifilis. Next base: position 2,441,984 of record JAOVVB010000043.1, read on the forward strand.
AGATGTCCAGACTGGACCGGAGAACCACTGGAGCTCAGTTTGCATTTGTTTTGTATTAGCGAGCATTATGTGCCTTTTAGGGGTGGGCAGGAAGTACGCTTAGTGATGTGCATTTTATTATATCCCTCAGTACACCAGAGAAAGGGAAGCACATGTCGGGGGCTGAAATATTAGAGATTTTAGATTAGCTTGGGGAATTGCTTTCTGGATGCAACAATACTCCGTCCAACAATTCTCACACCTCCTTTCCCACAACCCCCAGCCACCACAACCACCCCCAGAACCAGCCTGCTGCAGACTAATGGAACTTTCTGACAGTAATACGTCAGACGGTGTAATACAGAAAGCGTATTCGCATGGCCTTTTCAGAGTAGAGGAGGAAATAGCTATGCTGGCAAGAAGGGAAAAAGGGGCTCCTGCATTAATGGGTGGAAAAGCACCTGTTTGTGGCCTGATGGTGTCTGCTGAACTCAGCTTCTCTTTACTGTGCTGTTATTTTTTGAGTTCTGTGTGGTTTCATGCCTGATGAAGCATGCATAGGGTCAGTGATGGATACAGACCTCGCATTAATTCTGCAATTGATGTGACTGGATATAAAGATTTTTAAAAAAAATTTTGTTCCATGTTGGAAACTAATTTGTACTTAAAGGTCTAAGTCTACTACATGGTTTTACTATAGTAAATGTAATCAGTTAAATTATACATATATATATATGTTTTAATGAATGAATTAAAAAGTTTTATTAATTTAGTTTTTAATGTCAGCATAAATTACTGGATCACATACTGGATTACATAAAAATTTGAATCCAACCCTCATTTCTTTAAATAAAAATAAATGAAATAATGAGGAAAAGAAATTATGAAGATTAAATAATATACTGTGACAGGCTTCAACGTTGCTAAAGATACTATTTAAAAGGTTGTTGCTCATATAACAACCTCAGGATCAACCTTATTTCCCCTCTTGCCTGTTCCAACCACGCAGCAATCAGTATCACCAGTATACTAATCACCGGCCTGATCATCTGTCATCATCTGCACCTGTTTTTCACTTGTTTTTATTTTATTTTATAAAAAAAAAAATTATAGTAAGCTACTGTGTGGCTTAACAAACAAACAATATTCCTCTGAAATGGCTCAGGTACAGGAACTGGACTGATAATGAGAGACAAAACCTTGCCGAAAATGAGGTCCAAAAAGTACCTCAGGAAGCCTGGAGAACTATTTGTCAAGACTACATTAAAATACGAGAAGATCTGGGTCTTAGTAAACATAATAAAGAAATTAAGGCTGACGTTTTTTTTGCAGTACCATATATTCCTCATTTTTAGTGAACACATATTTGACAAGTAACAATGAGTAGAAAATTTAATTTATTCTTAATCATACTTTGCACTGAAAACAAAATTTTTTTCAGTCTTTGCAGTATTTGTAGCTACAAATTGAGAATATATTAAAAGTAACTTACTGTAGCTGTATTATTGCCATATTATGCATACAACGTGTTGTGTTTTGCTGTGTTATGGAGCTGTACCTACAGTAGACATTCTACCTCTTAATACTTGGCATGAACAAAATGCATTCCCCCATGGTGATTTGTTCACTATTGATCTCTTGCTTAATCAGCATTTTAATTTTTTTACTCACTTTTTTTTTATCCCAGCAACGCATTTTATGCAATTCTTTTTTTCATTCACATTCAATTTATGTTTTATTCAAGTATAAGATTGTGTATTTAAGAAATTATTAAAAACTAGATGACTTAGTTTGTGAGGAACTTAATTGCACACTCATATGCATGTTTTAAAAATGCACAATGCCATTTGTTGAATTTTGGAATTAACTAAAATTTTAACATGGTGCTATGAAGTGTGTGGAATAAAGTTGAGAGATTGCGTTTAATAAGTAGATTTCAATTGCACACTCATAAGCATGTTTTAAAAAATGTACAGTGCCATCTGTTAAATTTTGAGATGAACTAATAATGAGGGTGGATTTTCCATTGGCGTTTTCCAATTAGATTTCAAAGTAGCATATGTTCTCTTCTTGTGGGCCTATTGTGATGAAACAAAGCCCAGGTGTTACCTCAAGTGCGGCCAAATTCACCTGAGAAAACCCCATTAGAATTCATTCAGTATTTTTTATGTGATGTGCGCACAAACAAAAAGAGAAACAAGAAAACAGGCAAGAAAAAATCTTAGAAAAAAATTTATTATATGTATATGTATGCAATATAAAAAAAAAATTTCTATATCTGGCTGAATTTTGGTCTAATGCTAGTTAAGAAGGGTATTTTTTTAGTCATGATTAGATATTCAGATGGTTCTCCAGTATGTATGGACAAACAACATGTATGTATGTTGACAAACAAACCATTTAGAGTTCCCTTTTAATATTATTTTATATAAGAAGATTACCTGCTTTACATGTTTCTCAGCTCTGATCATCTCTGGTTGGAGATTCCTCAGCAGTGGCTCATTTACATAAACACTGAATCATTGCATTTTGAAAAAGAACAAAACAGTGGGAAATTGTTTGAAAGTATGACAGTATGAAAAGTATATTATCTGATAATATCTGATAAAAATCTTTATTAGAGCATTAATGCAAACACACTTTAACAGCCTTAAACCTCCAGGTCTTGGGATTCTATTTTCACCTCATCATTTGAATGATATTGGAAAAGGGTGATGTGAGATTGTGTGTGTGTGTGTGTGTGTGTGTGTGTGTGTGTGTTTAGCCTTAAGGCCACATTTTTTAGCACCTCCAGAGTCTCACTCCCATATTGCACTATATGTGGCAGAAGGAAAAAAGAAAGAAAAGAAAAACAAGAGGAGTAAACGTTTCAGACTCGACCACCCGTAACTCTCTGGGAGCTGGAGATCTGAGAGCTTTGTGAGATTTAAGTCCAGCCCTGAGGACAAGGCACGCTGACTCCGCAGTAGTGTCCCAGAATGCCGTGTGTGGTGTTTACTTTGCTGATCCCATGGCTGGGGCTCCAGAGGGACAGCAGACCACCAAGGACTCTCTGGCACCGTGTGGCTGGGCGGGTCCAGCGGGTACGCTGGGCTGATGGGAAATCTTGGCCAGTGTGTGGGAGTGCCTGAGGTCAAAACCATGTCAGGAATTAGTCGGATAAGAGTGTATAGATTTATGTATTTATTCATATTTGGTTTTTTTCTGTTTAACTATGGCCTCACGGTTCACTCCTGTGTAAACACAGTTGAAGTTTATGACTGCACATTAGGGCTGAATTTATTGTCTGGGATGAATTCGTTCTTGCTTTCACCACAGATTACGAACAGTACGCATGGTGCATGATATGTAGCACATTTAATCTGAAAAATTGGCAATTAAACAGAAGTGTGAGAAATAATGGGGCATAAAGAAATATTTTGGAGTCACTTATAAGTCTTTAAGTATGCAATTTACCTTACTTCATTCTTCATGTGTTCATTTGTTTAAAAACTAATAGTACTTTTAATTTGTAATATTTCTAAAAATAGTCAACAAATAATATTAATAAGATGTATTTCAGTCATGTCAAACTTACAATGTTTTTATCTTTTACTGACAGATTATTTTTGTTGATGTTTATTTCTAGAAAGACACATACTATACTTATCTGTCCATAGAATAATATAGGAATTTGAAGAAAAAGAAATCTGGTAATAATTTTCATGGCTTTATATTTATTGTAATAATCATTTCAGTATGTGAAATTTTTTTTTTTCAAGATAACATTGCTTGCTAAGATATTATTTTATTGCAGTATATCCACTGTGTAAACTGTGATATAAAAAGAAGGGAAAAAATGCATTTATATTTAGCAACAAATCTACCCACCACATGGCATATTTTTTCCACTATGTGACTAAACACAATTTAGAAAAATGAAATGGCATTAGAATATATGATTGTGTTGTGTCTGTGTCTAAACAGATAACTCCTTGCTCAAACAAACGTGCAGTAATTCTTCTAAACACATTTCCCGTGCTCCAGGAAAAGTACAGCTTCACATTCTTGCTTTAAGTTTTAGAGATTATTTTATCTAAGTGCTTAAAGATCAAAGTCATAAAGGTATTTGAATTGTAGCGAGTGTATTTAATTGACTTGGCTTTTAATATTAAGTTAATCTAATATTATTTAGTGTAATCTAAACACAATCTTTTCAATTTGTAATAAATGACACATATAAAAGTATTTGTTACATTTATTTTGTCAAGTAATGGTCACCGCTTTATCTCTACATTGTTTTATTAATTTATGTTTAGCAGCCTACTATTTATATTTGTTTATCATCTATTTCAGAATGTTTGTACAAACCTCAAATCTGAATCCAAAATTATATTTTTGTACTTATTTTACTTGGTAAAAGAAATATTAATATATTTTGCTTCTGATTAGCTTTAACATAATAATAATAATAATAATAATAATAATAATAATAATAATAATTTTCCATCAGTATTTGCAGCTTTATTTTGCAATTCCTTGTATTTTTCATTTAGGTTAACCTTTCTCAACCTAATATATTTGTCTTTTTCCCCAAAAATAATCACTCAGACAATATTTTATTGAAAGATTCATACTAGCCATCATTTCACTTTCTGTATTCAGCAGCTATGTATAACGTCTTACCAATGTATATTTTCTCTCTCAGTCCTCTAAGTGGATATATTTATGCAAAGCAGAGAAAATGCTTTTGTGCGCTTTAGTGCCCTCCTCCAGGAAATGTAGCGGTTAACTCTTATGTGCAATTTTTACTTATGTTTCAGGAGCTGGGATAGTCACTTTTTCCACAAAACTTTTCAGCGCTAATAGTGTTTAATGTATGCATATACAGTGTATGGCAGTCCACTCTATATTATTATGTTTTATTATGTATTATAATATATTTCTGTTTTATTGTTACTATTAGAAGGAACAACACTAGATCCACCAATCCTTATCTCATGATGAAACATTTCTATGTTGGCGGGTGTGACCTCTTCCAGGATGAATCTTCCCATCCTCCCCATCCACAGGTCAGTAGTAATTATATAGGTCTGTTACAATATACCAATGCTTTAATTATTCTTGAAATAGAATAATTAAAACACATTAAAATATATGATCATTAGTGCATTGATATGTTGCATTGCATTATTGCATTGATATCTGGAGATATGTGAAAAATGTGCGAAAGCAGCATTCAGTCAATCAGCAATCAAAAAAATCTAGTGATATTGAATGGAAGGTTTACTTTGACAATATAAGCCTCTTACTCAAATATAGAAGCTTCTCCCCATTCTGTCTATTTACTAATTTTATTTAAGGAACCATTTCTTGAAGAGAGAGAGAGAGAGGAACTTTTTTGTATTAAAGATGTATTAAGTAAGATCAGTCTTGCAAAAAAAAAAGAGAAAAAAATGGGATGTTTAGGTAGGTTCAACATGATTTTATTTGATTTATTTATTTATTTATTTATTTATTTATTAGATTTCATGTCAAGGAAGATCTGCCCAGAGTATGTTAAGTAACCAATACAGTGTCTATAAAATGACTGACAGGAGGTGTACCCAAACACAAACAAGGATTCTGTACACTTCAGCTTTCCAAGCATTTGGTTTTTTTTTTTCATTTACTGTATAAGTTTTTGATAAATCTTAATGCTTATTGTATTTAGTTGTTTATCATGTCATCATGCTCTCCATGTTGCTTGTACAAATATTTTTCAAACGCTCCTTTAAATGCACATTTTTCATAAATTTATTCTTGAAAAAACATATTCAACAGTATTGGTATATACAGTAGATTGATCCTAATCATCTGAATGTATTTGTACATTAGATTTCTAAGAATGTGATACTGATTTAAAAAGGTAAAACAAAGAAAATGAAAGTCCTCATTCTAGTCCTCCAGAAATGTATTCTTCTCATGAGTGTTGACTTGGCTGGTGTTTAGTGGGGTTGCCAATATTTCAGGTGTTACCTTTTTTTTAAATGGAAAAACCTATTTGTCTCTGGAGGATTGAATGGCAAAAACGTGGAGTAGCCAAGAGGAACACGGAGGGGGCAGTGCAGGTGTGCAGAGCGAATTAGCCATCACACAGCACCACATTAACTTGTGCTGACTTGGAGGAAAGTAGGTTGTGCAGAATGTACGATCCAAGAAGTGTGTGATTGTATGTATAAATGCCTTGAGATTTACATTTGAATGTCTGCACACCTAGACAGAACTCAGACTTAGCAAAGCGCCGCAAGAATATCACACTACCGTTTTCTTGACACTCAACTCATTATTTTTTTTTTGTTCCCGGTTCCCACACACACATTCCGTCACGCTTCTGAGTATCTACCCCAGACACTCCTTTCACGCAGGGTCATTTGTCACCCCAGCAACTTGGTGAAAGACATGGATGGCAAGTCAGAGGGAAAAAGCTAATAAGCTTAGGGCTAAAAATAGAGTATGTGCTGGGTAAGAGGGAAAATTCAGAGGAGTGATGCTTCAGCCTCAGAAACAAGGACAAGAATGGCAAGAAATTACAAGGCACAATTGTCAGTGTATCAGTCTTCTGAACATTTTTAGAGAGGATGTAGTAACTTGGCACACACACGCACACACACAAACACACACTGACTTTGTTCCTAGTTATATTTATGATGCAAATAAATGGCAACACTTTTTTTTATGAATATCACATGTATGATGATTTTTGAATCCACTGATAACATATTACGATACACTGCAAAAATGATATATTAGCAAAGGTGAAAATATTTTGATTTTAGTTTACAATTTCTTAAAATTAGATTACAGCAGACCAAATATAAGATTGTTAAGCTTACTTATAGACAAATCTTATTTTCTGTTAAAGCAAATGTTTCTTGTTCTATTGGCAGATCACTTTTTAGTCATTATATGTTTCAAAAAAACATTCTGACAATAGTACAAAAAAAGACACTTAAAACTTGAAAAAGAAATATAAAAATAAGCTTAACAATCTTATCCTTGATCTAATGAAGTTTAATTTTAAGACGTTGTAGGTAAAATTTTACTAGATTCAAGATACTTTCACATAATTTATTTTTTAACAGTGCTTATAGTGTCATTACAGTATGCATAATGCATATACTGTATACACCTACGGCTATGATGTAATGATGTTTTTAATAAATTGTTTAGAAAACAATGTGGATAATACTGTGCTATTGTTTTTTGTATAATAATAATTATTTTATTTGGGATCATTAAAGTATCTATCTTTCTATCTATCTATCTATCTATCTATCTATCTACAATATCTATCTATCTATCTAAATTTGTTTTTTTTTGTAAGTTTTTTTTTTAATGCTATTACATGTTGGTAAACTGTATAAATATAAGTTTATAAATTGTACTAGATAGGATAGCAAAGGATAACTTTGACATTTTAGTTGAAGTAGGGCAATGTTGTTAAGCAAATATCTGAAGTTACAGGTTTTCTCAGTCGCTTTGGTGCTTTTCTCACTTCACTATTAACATTTGCACAGCAGTTAGTGTATTTCTCAAAACAATTGGTGCAAACTGCAAAACCTAGTGGATAACCTGCAAAAGCAGGTCACTTGCTCAAAATCGATAATCCATTCCTCAAAAGCAAGTATTCATGTTAATGAAACTGCCAGTGTCATCAAAATGAGAAGTCTTGACACCATCTTTATGAACAAGATAGTCAAATGGCTGTGTCATGTTTTCATTATGACAGTTTGCAGTATTCTCTCAGTGTTTTCCAATGCAAAAAAAGGTCAGAACTCGGTGACACTACCTGACAATGCTCAAGACAGCACTATGCACTTTTTGTACAGCCATTTACAGTAAAATCTACAGTAAAGTTAGACATTCCTGTAGTTAAGGAAGTAAGTGAGTACCAGACACTGAATACGTATGTTTCACATTTTTACTGTGTAGGCTGTTTGTAATTCTACAACATTGTGCAAAAAAAAAAATACTCTACAGTCACTTATGTAGAATAAACATAAGAAACACCCTTTTGGTAGAGCTGTGCACAAATGTGAACA
>JAOVVB010000043.1:2461807-2496970 GCA_028570985.1 Heterobranchus longifilis
GCGTGTGTGTGTGTGTGTGTGTGTGTGTATGAGTCCATCCACCACCAAGCATTTTTCTATCTGAAAGGAATCGAGGTGAGGCCAAGCGTCAGACTCCAAAAATGGGCTTAATTGAGTCCCAAAGCGCACCACGTTCTCTCCTGGAACAGACCTTTGATTATATGAGTCTTTAACTGCAGCCTGGAACATTTAAAATGTCAGCAATCAGCATTCACTGTCTAAATGTATGCTGTCTGCCTGTGTTTGTGTGTGTGTGTGTGTGTGTGTGTGTGTATGTGTGTGTGTGTGTGTGTGTGTGCGTCTGAGGTACAAGCACATGCAGTATATGTGTGTGCTCCAGGCTGGTTCCTGGAATGTACACCACATGCTGCTTATGAAGAGATAGTGAGGACTCACAGGTTTTGGGGATGAAACAGATAATAGAGATTAAATTTATCCCAAAGAAAATCTGCATTAATGATTATACATATCTTTAAATCAATCGTAGTATTTCTATTATTAAAAGATTAAAATGAACCAAATAGAGTAGATGATTACTCAAAATTAAATATTCTGTGCATTTATTATTGATTTTCAGTGTGAATTTGTCTTATTGTTTTGCAAGATCAGTTCTATTATTATAAACATTTAGATTATGTTCATTTAATACTTACAATGCACATGCTGGCTTAGTGATTAGCACTGTCGCCTTGCCAGTCCGGGTTCAATTCCCACTTCAGGGTCTGTGTGTGCCTGGAATTTATATGTTTTCCCCATGCTTGGTAGGTTTCCTCCGGGTACTCGGGTTTCCTTCCACAGTCCAAAGACAGTCCAAAGGTTGGGAATAAGTACAATGGTAATTACCACTGGCCTTCAAAGTCCCTAGTTGGACTACAGAGGTTCCTAGATGGATGGATACATTTAAATACTTTTGTTTAAGGCACTTTCAGTCACTAAGATATAATTTTTGGCATTGTGAAGGCAAAAGTAAATCAACAAAATGAACTAATAAATATAGGGAAACATCTGGGCTCCCAAGTGGCACAGCGGTAAAGTGCTTGTCCTATCAAATTTGGTGATGCGGTAGACTCTAGCAGCCAGGATCCTAGAGAAAGCTGATTTCCCGAGCTCTCTCATGGATGAGATGAGTTGGATGGGATGCACTCTAGGGCTTCCACATCAATCGTGGCTCTAAACCAATCATGGGCGTCTGTGAGCGGATAGCGGTGTACTCCAAGTGTGTTACCCTGCTCCTAACAGTGGTGGGGAAACATCTGATAGTCTTTGGCACTTCTGACTGGTAGTGGCGGAGTGCCCTAATGAAAGGAATGGCACATGGGAATTAACTAACTAAATTAGGAAATAAATCCCCAACTCCAAAAAAAAAATTTTGAAAGAAAGCAACAACCACAATATATTTTTTTAATTTTTAAAAGGATTGCCAATGTTGGATTGTATTCCTTTATTTTTGTATTAAAACTATTTCTTGATTTTGCTCATGTGTTTTTACACAGTACAGTAGCAGAGAAGGAGGGCAAAATTCTGTCCTTATATGCTGGTCCACTTATTGCCATCTGCTGACAAAAACAGGTCAGTGCCGCCACTAATCTTTATGCCTGATACAATCCACGTAAACAGCACACAATCCATTACTTTACAGATATTCCTAATAACATTTGATGTTTTGCCTTCATACGATTCCTGGTTGTTCTGGATGTGACTGATGCTCCACTATTAGTACATTAGACATATATTCCTTGCATGATGATCCCGGAAACTGCAAGTGTTTCCATAAACATTCAGGAAGTGTAACACTTGAAAATGAATAGATAACTTGTTACCAACTTGTGGAAGAGAACTGTGGGAACTGTACACACAATCATTCACCAACACCACTTGCGGATTATAGGATCTCGTCTGGGAGTAATTGCAACATCCTTCAAACAGTCCTGACCTCACCTCATGTTCGGGCCAATAAAGGAGTTCTTGGAAGAATTCTTCATTTCAGATAAGCACTAGTGAAACACTTGGATGAGTGTCATAGTGTAGTAGTGTAGTGTAGATTATATAGAGAAATAAATTGAGTTTTTATTATGATAGCTGTGTTCTTTTATTCTGCACAATCAAGTCCCTGATTGACTGCCACTTCTATTTGTGTTGATTGACAAGTGTATTTTTTATTGTCTGCGTGTTTAATTGTTGATATTCACAAATCATTTATCTGTGATTAATTACACAAACTATACCGCAAATGTACTATATGACATGATGTTTGTACTAGCCTTTAAGTAGATAGCCCAAAAAAATTTCAATTCCATTACCGTTGTTGTACCATGTTGATTCATTTTCAAAAGTTATATGATTCTATAATAACAACCCTATCATGGGCATAAGGATGGATGTTGCACACAATCTTTGACTATGTATGTATATATGGTGTTACTTGGTGTTATTTGGTGTAAGAATGGAAAACAACCAAACAACTAAACATGGACATGGTATTTGACTTATATTATTTAAGGAGTCCCCAAAGTCGCTCCCCTTTGTAGCAGTAAAATATAAAGGTGTAATTTGTTCTTTTCATCAGGAAATAAATGTTTGCTTTAGTTTTGCCTGAGTTATTTATTGCCTGTAAATGTTCCACAAAATTTTATGCAACTCTAACTGGACAAAGATAATAGTTCATAATTCCTTTTATGCAATACACCATTGATGGATTCTGCAAAAAATAATAATAATGATGATAATCAACTCATTAGTGAGTTTCACTCAGAATAATCAACAAGAAACAAATAAAATAAATTTCTAGACCATGTTAAGATGTAAATTACTTCGATTGAACTGTAAAAATGATTTCTGTTCACCATCCATAAATATACAATATGGGAAAGTTATATGATTTTTTGGCATTAAAAAGAAAGAAAACCAAAGAAATCTGTTGAAATTTTATTTGTTGTTAATTTTGTAAAGCTGTAAAAATAAATAAAGTCATAAAGTGCACAAAATGCAGTTTAACAGAACATCATAGACAGTTTTTTTTTCAGTTATTAACTCAGATGTTTACTCACTAACTCACTTCTAATTAGAATCAGAAAGAGAAAGAAAGAAAGAAAGAAAGAAAGAAAGAAAGAAAGAAAACAAATAGTGGACATCTAAAAAAAAGCACATGAAAAATTAATGTTTATTCTGGTATAATTACAAAAAGATGTAAAGCATCATCCAATAAATCTAAAGAGATTATACTTTAAAAATGAAATCAGATTTTACAGTACAGTGAATCAGGAAGCTTGAATATCTATGTCTTTACAAACAGGAAAAAAGATCATACTGCACCATTACAGAAAAAAATTATATATATGTACAGAAACACTGCAAGAGATCATGCATCCCCAAAATAATAGGATATAATATTGATTTTATTTTTATAAATCAAGATCTCTATCATAAGTCATCATACATAAACAATATAAAAAGGTTTCTTTTTTGTTGCTGTCTGAATATCATGCTTGTTGTTTGCAATACCATGCTTAAGTGATGCACATAATACACCACAACACACACTTACAACACTCTAAATGCCCTCTGGTAATTCCAATCATGAAATTTTATCCCTTTTATACATACAGATTTTTATAATACTACATTCAATAATATTTATTCTATGACAAATTACAGATGTACCTATATTGATGCACTTGCTCTAAAATGTCCTCATTTCTACAATAACTAATTATAATTAATAAAATGCTCTTAATTAACAATGGCTGACATGATTAAGTTTAAGTAAGAAACCGTTTATTTAATGTTTTTGGGAGGACTCCACTAAAGTCGGTGCCTTGTATTGCAGAGGTGTCACCTATGTGTTTTATTCCTTATTTATTGTACAGTGGTACTCTTAATCATTTTACAAATGCAGAAGGTGGAAAAAAAGAAAACCCAATACTAATGTTTATTATTTCTAATTACTGTAACACCTATTCCATAACAATAATTCCATGTTATCCCTTTAAGATCGTATGGTGCTTTGGGAAGACTAGGTCTTCCCTAACTAAAAGTACTAAAAGTAATGATGTCATCCATCATGATATGTGACTACAGTTATAAGAACGGCACAGATTTTTGCAACCAATGACCCAAAAAGCATAAGGTAGATAGTTTTACAAGTAACTTCCAGTAATTAAAAGCACAGCAGGCTTGGTCCAAATGGCCTCAGCTGGCAGAAGCAAAGCCAAATCTACAAGAAAACAAAATAAAATCGGTCAGTAATACAGTTATATGCATTAGCTTAAGAATATATGCTAGGTTAGACAGAATATAGCTGCTAAGTGACTTGAGGTCAGTGACTTACATTAGCTCTCAGGTGGAGGCACACATGAATTTCTACGTGAGTGACACATGTTCTTCTGCAATGGCAACAAAAGAATGATGAAAAACAAGCTAACCTGGTCTGGGGTATTACTGGTGTTTATAGCGAAGTCTTCACAATCATGTGTATGAAAGGGAAGTTTTACCTTTTTGTGCAGGTAACTATGGAGTACTGGGTCTGAAAGCCAGGGATGCTTCAGAGCTTCACTTGCACCTATCCTCCAGCTACAAATAGACCATATTCTAAAATGAGCATGGTAGGATGGATGTATTGAATGCATTAATGGAAGGCTAATTGGCTAGCTAGCTAGCTGGTGGCTGTGTAAATGGATGGATGGATGGATGGATGGATGGATGGATGGAAGGAATGGATTGATGGATGGCTGGATGGATGGATGGATGGAGCATACCTTTTATTGTAGACAAGTAGTTTGGAGATGAAGTCCTTGGCCTGCTCTGAAATACCTAAGAACTCACTTTCCTCAAAGTTCCACCGGCAGACCAGGATGTTATTCAATGTCTCACTATCATCATCACCAAGGAAAGGAGACAGACCACTCAGACTGTTAAGAACAAGCAGCATAAATGAAAAAAAGTGAACTCCCCATGTCAGTGATGCAAACATCATGAAACACATTCCAATTGTTTTTGTACACAGGATGTTGGTCTGGATTGTATATTTAGTGTTTTTAAGTGCAGGTTTTAAAGAAAGCAAAAAAACTCCCTTAGGTTATGATTAATCACTAAAAACTAGAGTGCGTTAGCACACATGACTAATTTAGAGATCTCTGATAAAAATTAGGCAGTAAACTCTTACAGCATGTAAGTGATGACACCAAGGCTCCACATGTCTGTGTTGAAAGATGCAAAGTCATAGTTGACCACCTCAGGGGCGAGAAACTCTGGTGTGCCAAAATTCACTCGTAACTTCTCCCGGGGTACGTATCTATTGATGATGAGAAGTAAATATTTATTTCTTTATATATTTTTTTTAATTTATTTATTTATTTATTTTTAAGGAATGCCATATAGAACATACTTTCTTGCAAGTCCAAAGTCGATGATCTTTATTTTGTTTGTCACCCTGCTAACACACAGGATATTCTCAGGCTAGAGAGAAAGACATAGACATTGTCACAATGCTGCATTACAGATGACAATAAATCCAATTGTTAGTCGTATTGAAAAAAAAAAGATTGTTGACTTTGCCTTATTAAAGTTAGCTCTTGGTGAATTCTGTTACCTTCAGGTCCAGATGGATAATGTACATTTTGTGCATATAGCGCAGCCCCTCACAGATCTGTCTGACAAACATGATTGTGTCCAGCTCAGTCAGTTTGTAGTTCTCGTCAATAATTCTGTCGAAGAGCTCACCACCATCCACACTGGAATTAATGAGCATAGAAAATTTTAAAGAGGATTTAAAAAATTTACACACAAACAACCAACACATGTACAAATATGACGTGTTTATTGTTGCTTTTGTTTATTCTTAGATAAACTTTATAACTAATTATCATATGAAATACTCTTATTATTTTAAAACTGAGAGTAATAAAAATAAAATAATTTAGTTTCTGTAGCTAAAAATTAAATCATTTTCAAAAATGTCTCTAATCTTCAATAAAATTTACAATTAGTATCAGACTTCTATTCATTTTACGCTATTTTATTGGGAGTAAAACAGGTTAACTGATCTTTAAAAAAGAGTTGTATTTATTTATTTACTTATCTTTATTCTTTAAATGTAATTATTTATTATTATTATTATTATTATTATTATTATTATTATTATTACTAGTAGTAGTAGTAGTAGTAGTAAATATTTCTGGCACTTATGCAATATAGTCATGTGCTAATTAAATTACCGTAAAACAGTAAGAGAATACAGATATACACAACACCAGAAATTTGTTATAGGGCTTAATGCATACTACTGTACATCACTATATTTGTTTTAAAGGTGCAGTTAGTCATTTAGAGTCCTCTGCTGTCTGTGAGGTGAATAGCAAAAAAAAATAATTTTCTTCTGCGTGAGTGCATCTTTAAAATTACATGTGCATTAAGTTACCATTTAAGAAAATGATTTAAATTACGCAGCTTAGATTTGACTGGGAGGTAGAGCTAATTTCTGGATCAGAAAAATATAAAGCATAAGCCTTAATCAACAAATCTAGTCAGATCTGATACAAGCCAATAATCCAAATCACAATTTTTCTAATGCATTTTCAAAACAGATTGTACCTTTAAAAAGTTCCTCTATTAACATTTAACTATTAATTCCAGTCAATAATGGTCTTTCATGGAAACAAGACATGGCTATGTTTCTTCTTTTCACCCTGTCCTCACTTGTAAATATAGCCTTACTGTAGAACAGTAATAAATCACTATGTGGTGCATACTATTCAAGGACAAGGATGATGTCGCTCCTGGATTCATAGGCGGCATACAGCTGGATCAGATTGGCATGGTCCAACTGGTTCATGACTTGAATCTCATTCTTCACCACCTCCTGCCAAAATAAACAGAAGCATGAAGCAGTTCTATCAAAACCAAAATCTTAAATACAGGCATATGTGCATTTATAATTAGAATTATTAAAACGCACAACTATTAAGTGCAAGATTACGTTTAATTTAAGCTATTAAAAGTTATTAAAACAAGCCTTGATTCAAGGATAGCAGGTTATCATTGTATGCTTATGAATTCTGTTGTGTTTGGAGTTGTTTGTATAATGCTGTCATTATTTCTACCTTTTCCTTTTGACTCCGTGCTTTAATGATCTTGGCTGCTAGAGTGAGCCCAGATGAATTTTCGATACATTTGTGCACTTGACCAAAACGGCCTCTGTGAGACCCAATTCAAAAAAGAAAAGAAAATGAGTGAAGCTGAACACAGTTTTTAAATTTTCACATAACAAATTATTTAAAAAAAAATGCTAAGCTTTGCAAATAAAGCAAAAATACATTAATATTTTCACTAGCATGTTTACTGCATTAATGCAAAAGCTTTGAATTGAAACACTTTGCACTGATACTTATGGTGTTTTTCTAAGCCAATCTGTTGAAAGCAAAGTCTCTTTGAAGTGCTAGATTAACTCTTACTGATTGGCTTCCAGCTGGCAAAAAGGTCTAGTTTCACATATGCAGAAAGCCCAGGGTAAAAATAATTGCCCCTGACTCTGGAGCTATGAATAGAGCGAGAGGAGAGCAGCAGTCAGCAGTGGAAGGTTATGTAAAACCAGTCCTGTGAGGATTAAAAGGACTCTGCTGTCCACTTTCCACTCTTCACACCATTTCTCACATTCTGTTCTCTGCTTTTAGGTCTCTTAGCAGTCGCAGTGCCAAAGGTGAGGTGGGAATAGAAATGGAAAGGGAAAAGGTTACCCTCCAATGATCTCCTGGTGGTTGATAGTGTAGAAATTTCTGATCTGGTTGGGTTTGGCTGAAACCAAACGATGGCTAAAAGGAGCTGCTGGTGGAGGGGTGCAGTCTGCACCAAGGATAAGGAGGAAAAAACATCAACATTAGATAACGTCTCAACATCTCTTCCTTCTCTGCTCTTTCCAGACAAAAATCTATTATACAGTTTATTTAAAACAAATAAATGATTCATTTTAAAAGAATAAAGAATAAATGTTTTGTTTTGGAGCATTATTTCTTTCTTGTAACATTTTTAAAAGTATAATTTAACAAAATTATAGAAATTCTATCAGCAATTACACACCATATAAATGCAAAATTAACGCATTAACTATTTATTTTAATGTGCCTCTAAAATATAAAACAATCCAGGCCTCACCAATGAAGAACTGCTCACACTCGTCATCGTCGTCAAATTCCTCTTCTGTTTTCTTATTTTTGCTGAAATCTAAATGAATTTCGACTCCATCTGCTTTGAAAATGCCACACAGACTTTCTGAAACCTGCATTTGGTTTCCGTTGGCTTCTTCATTGTTTTTTTCACAGATCTGCAGCTCAAGACCTTTTGACTCGCTGCTCGTGGTGACTTCATGCAGCGGTTCTGGATCACAACTGAAAGAATCATAAACGAGTATGACATTTTCAAATGAGAAAGCTGAGGTTTCTACTGGAAAGAATTGAGCAGAGGCAAGTTGAAAAAATTAAAGTGTTAGGAATATTTTAATAAAGTGGTGCTTTGACAGTTTTTGAACACAGTATATAAGCATTTTTTTTTTAAAGTTCAAGGAATCGGTTCAGTAGAATTTGAAAATCACAATGTTTGTGACTGATTTATTTATTTAAAAAAATGTACCTAGAAAATGACAATTTGGTTCACATACGTTCGACTCATACAGTATTAATCTTTTAATATCTGACTTTCACTTTTGTACTTAGAACAGTGGACTGATTAAAATTGGTACCTCTGTGATGTCACAGCATCCTCGGCTCTTATAACTTCAACCATTATTAAAGTTTCCTCTTTGCTGTCTTCCTCAAGCACTTCTTTGATTTCTTCTTCAGATTTGTTAATCGTCTCTTGCACTTCATCCTGAATCTCTTTATCCTGACTATCTTCTTCCTCTGCTTTCTCATCGTCTACTTTTAACTCGGTGCCACACTTCTGGCTGTTTGGCTCAGGCTCCTCGTGCTCAACCACAGGAACTTTGGCTTGATCCAGGATGAGATCCTGATGGTTTTGGCTGAGAGGCTCCTCAGCCTCTGACCCTGTGGATGATAGTGAGTACTTGGCATTCTCTCTATTAAGCTTCTGAACTTCTTCCAACAACAGGGCCTTCTTCCTCATGGAGACAGAGTCTATGGAAAACAGAAAAGATGGTGCCATTTTATCACATACTGCAAAAGATAAAATTCTTTTCAGTGATGGCCTTCGGTGGTAGCTGATCATCCCATATTATTACTATTAGTAGTAGTAGTAGTAGTAGTAGTAGTAGTGTAGTGAAGTTTCTTTTTTTTCCCTCTGAACATTAACTGTTTGTCACTTGGAATATTATTATCTCTAGACAAACTCTGACAGAAATTGTACATATGAGTAATTCCATGATTTTAAAAATGAATTAAATGTATTTGTGTGCAGGAGTTTAAACTAAAATTTCCTCTACAACAACACAATGTGTGAATCCATTTAACATCTAATTTCATAAAAATATGTAGGTTTAAAGTTACAAACAACACATCCTAAAAACCCTTATTCACCTCTATGAAATATCTGGAATATTTGATAAACCACATATTTAACAGGTACCATCTAAGTCAGGTATCATCTAATCCAGAATGATTAGAAATTTAGGAAATAGAAAAGTTTTCATCAATCCCTTTTTTGTCACAATATTGTGATAGTGGTTGATCCTGTCACTTTGAAAGTACTGCCTTGTTATACAATTATATTAATTACAAGATATTATTATTATTATTATTATTATGAGCATTATTATTATTATTATTATTATTATTATTATTATTATTATTATTATTATATAATTCATATATATAATTAATTATTTATAATAATAATAATAATAATAATAATAATAATAATGTTATATACATTGCTAAAATGTGCCTATGTCACTTTTTTTTGCACTTTTTTGGGTGCAAAGAAACCAAACGAGTTGTTTAATATTAATTCCAACATTTTGTCAATTTACTTGCATTAGCTGTTAGCTAAATTGCAATGAGTTAAAAAGTCACTCATGTTTAATCCACTATTTCTACCTGTAGTGTCTGGGGGCTTCTTTTTCTTCTGTGCTTTCAGCCCCTTTAGGCTCAGGCAACCCTTCTCCTTGCCATCTTTAAACTTGTGGTCCTTCAACTTTAGCATTACAGGATGAACATGGAAGAGAAACCCAAAAAAACAAGTTAAGTGATGAAGGAATAAATTGTGCTAAAGCATAACACACTCTTTCTCATTCTATGCATCTTCAACCAGCATAGAACAGTATTTTATATTGCAGGCCTCTGGTCACTATTATCACTATTCAAGATTCAATAATTTTACAATGAAAGAATAAACATGGAAGAGAAAAATGAAAAACAAGGTAAGTGATGAAGAAGTAATCCGTGCTAAAGCATACCACACTCTTACTCATTCTATGCATCTTCAACTAGCATAGAACGATATTTTATATTGCAGGCCTCTGGTCACTACTATCACCAGTCAATTTTTGAATAATAATAATGAAGTACACACTTTTGAGGGCAATGATAGAGATGAGTGAAGAAATTTGAAGGATTTCTTTGAGGACAGGAAATGTTTTGGTCCATGAAGCTTTAGCTTATGAGCAGACTCCAGGCTGCTGGGTTCACATGCCACATTTAATACTTTTGTCCTTTTATTGAGTTTAGTAGAGAGAGTTTTCTGTTGCAGACAAAACATGGATGGTAGGGAAGATCACATAAAATAATGAACTTTAGCACAAGATAATTGTACAGAGACACAGATGAATAAAAAAGATGCAACTATTCAAATAGAAAATGTCAGGGTGGATAAAACAATCAATTTTATTGGGTTAATGTTCAGGAAAGTGAATAAAACAATGATGAGTGCTTTAGATTCATATTGTGTTGACTGGAAATGCTAAAAGCTTAGCATTTATTCATGAGTGTAGGCCTGGGGAACAGCTCTGATATCATCTTCTGGTCCACTTCATTTAAGCCATGCATGTAAAATCCAGTCCAGTTCTATCCACACCAAGGTCAGGGTCATTATCCATAAAATAGACTAGTTTTCCTTTCAACAAAACATTCTAAGCAGAACCTTTTCATAATGTTTAAACTGGTAAGTTCAAATAATTCTTAAAAATGTATTTGCAAGAGACAAAAATGAGAGCCCAGAAGAGAGCCTTGTGGGACTCCATGTTTAACAGGTATTGGTAACTGGTAATATTGAATTGAAGATCATTATTAAATCATTTAGTAAGCTGGTATGAAGTAACTGACCATTTTACATTGTTCTTTAAAAATATACTAAGGATCACATTAAAAGTTAAAAAAAACTTTTATATTCTGCTGAGTAGAATGAGTTTTCCTATATAACGACTGGTACTGAGCCAGTATGAATATGAAAACCATTTTGATAGAATCCAGAATATGGTCCTGCAACCAAGATCATCATCTAACTGGATGTTAATGGGAGTCATCATTTAAATTAAGAGTGCATATGCTATTTTAGTCTTTCAATGGAAAGGGGGTCCTTAAAAACACTGAAAACTATTTAAAAGTCCTACATCAAAAATAAAAAAATTTAATTTAAAAATCTGCAAAAAAAACAAAAAAAAACAATCATAATTTCTATTGAGGATTGAGGGTTTCCCATTTCAGGTTTGGGCACTTGTGATTTATGATTCTGGTATCTGATCCTAGTTCAGTCCTCTTACACATAGTTTTAACTAGAGGTGGATAAAGCACAAAAACATTTGGAAATACACTGTTGCACTGTGGCCCAAATTTGAGCACACACACCTAAGGGTTTCCTGTGGCAATTTACGATTGCCATAAATGACTTATCTGCAGGATCGGATCTCCCAAGGGGCTGAGCTGTTGCTCAGTTCTGGCAGTCACATTCAAATATGTCCATGGTTGCCATTCCATGACCCAACACTTGTCTGCTATGTGGGAGAGAGAGCCTCTGACGCAAGCACTTAAGACAACACGCATTCCTAATCATCTAAATCATTCTCATCATTCTCCTCTTAGTATGGTGCTGGGAATTATTTTTTGTGCTAATTATCTAACAGTCCTATGAATCATACTAGATATCATAAAACATCTATTTAAAATGGAATGCATTATGTTAGAATTATGCAGCATAGTGGTAAAAAATGACAGATGGAAGAAATTATGTATGCCCTCTCAACTCTTATATGGTCAGCATCTAAAGTTAGTATTCATGAAGAGTAACCTATATAGAGCTAGAACAAGAAGGTTGTTGTTCAAAGGGCATCCAACAACCTGATCCTAATCTTGGCTATATACCTATATTGCCTACATTTGGAGAAATTTGTTTAGCTGACTTTGCAATTCTGACTCACCTTGCCAGATACCGGCTCACTTAAGGCCTGTCTCTTAGCACTATGTTTGCTATCCTGGTTCTTGCACCCTGAAGTTAATGTCGCTTTGCATTTGTGTGGCCCCTTGAACATGAGTTCTGTGATTTTGGAAGTCTTGACTGTTTCACCAATGAAGCTGACCACCTGCTGGATGCCCATCACCAGTCTCTCCATGCCTTCCAGCTTCTGGGTCTGCTGTTCCGAACGCTTGTTTACAGCCGTCATGATGCTACTCATTTCTTGGCACATTTCTTTCATCTCACCGCCAATGCCTCGGGTTGGTCCCTTTGTGCGGCTTGCTGGAGGCATCTCCTCCTTATCTACTTTCAGGGTTTCCATGTCTCTTTCTATCTCGACGAGTTCCTCTGACATGCTGTCCAGGCGGCTGAGGACTTTCTCCTGGATGCTAATGAGCGTGTCCATTTTGCTGCTTAGAGACTCAATCCTGACCTGGATTAAATCAAATCCAGGACTAGTTTCCACAGAACTCATGACTTCAGCCCAAACGAGTACCAACCAATGTCAAGCCGGTGTAATGCAAAGAGTCACAGCTGATAATGTCCACAAAGCAGATGTAAGTACTTCAATGAAAAAATATATAGATATATTTAATAATTTCAGAAAAAAAACAGAAACCAATACCGCCAAAACAAATCTTATGTCTTTGTTTAGAAATAAAACAGGTAAAGAATTACAAAGTCTCAAGTCCCACAATGACAAGTGTGCTCTTCTTTCTGTACACCTCCATTTGGCACTACAGCAACTCTTTCAGCTGGAGATAGCTTTAAGAATAGAATGAACCTGCCTCCCTAAATGCAACTGCATAGGAGGTGGGGGGGTCCTGTGTCAACAGGGGCCTCAGGGGAGGGCGGCAGATCAGGAAGAGTTGCGTGATATCTGAGATGTTTCAAATGCTGAACTCGAGCAGATGCTCAAGTTGGATACTGAATGCCAGGTGTCAAAAGGTTTCTGTGTATACACATCACATATACGCACATACAAGTATATGGAAAGACTTTTTCCACCTCAGCATTCAGGATCAACTTACTGGTTGGAAAAAAAATTTTAAGATGACGATTAAGGTTTTATTTGGAAAGATTTATGCCTAAAAAAAAAAATTTTTTTTTTACAAAAACACAGTCTGGGGCTACTTTTTCTTTAAAAATACTTTGTGCCTTTATCACATTTACAGCATCATGGGTACTTTATATTATAATAAAAATCAAACAATCACAATGGAATAGGAATTGCATACTATAAAAATATTATTTAACGGCACACTGTGGTTTGTTTATAATGTAGTGTACCAAAGGCTAACCAGACCCCCTAACCAGTAACCCTAACACTAGCTTTCACCATTGAAACTTTTCAGAAAAATCGAGTCATAAAAGTTTTTATGAGCTTTCAGGATTATCATCGAAGCATTTAAACAGATTCAAATTCCTAGACGGCTTGTATTTGTTTGCAGACTAACTGTCCATTTTGTATTGTCACCCAACAGCAAAAAACGCCCTGACTCACTCATCAACAGACTGCAGGTGGCACGCTACATTTCTGCATGTCATAGTGTCGCAGGCCCCTCATGGGAGTAGAATGACAGCCATGATTTATTTGGTGTTAGTTTCCTGGCAAACACATCCACTCAAATCCTCCGAAGAAGCTTACTCATTCACAGTTAGGACAGTTACAGGTCAATTTTAACTTAGAGTATGAAATATGAATCTGTGCCCTGTACTCGTCCTATAAACATGGCATAACATAGCAGTGCGTTCCGACATGGCTACTGCAAATCAGCAAACTAAGAAAAGTGCAAAATAAATTCTCTCTGACATGAAGTTTCTTTCAAATCTTTCAATTTTTCTTTTTACTTTGCCAAAACCTAAGAAAGAAAACATGCACAGTCCAAAAAAATCAAGCTGTCATTTGACAAAATGAATATGAGTTGGTGCCTGAGTCAACTCTCAGCCTCCATACACTTAGCTGCCTACTTTTTTTGGAACCTCTTAAAGTGTACCATGAATTTTACTTGACAAGCAGTGGCACAGTCAGTAAGCTGAGCCAGTTTCACCAAAAATAGCATGGCAGTTGGCTCGTTCCATAACACGTGCTCAGATCTGTACTTATAACCCCAAGAGGTTTGCACAACACTCACAATCACCGAACAATAAAAACTAACTCTGCAGGCCATTTTTTATTTTATAGGTTTTTGTGGCAATTATTGTATTTCAATGCCAAACCTTAACTCTCTCCCAGCATCCCTTTTTATCACAACGCTAGTATTTCAAGGAGCAAAACATTTTATTCTCTTCTGGGTATTGACAAGTGACCCCAAGAGTGCTATGATAAATGAGATCAAATAGGCCTAACTGACAGGTCAGGACTGTTGCACCTGTCCTCGGGCCCCAACAGATGACTGAGTTTAAGGGCCCAGTGTGAAGGTTGTTCTGTGTTGCATAGCTTCATTTATGAACCTCATACAATGGCAATAATTTTATTGTTATGCATTACAACAGTAATAGTATTTTACGAAACAAGAGGAATAAGAAAAATCAACTGCATTGGGCTGTTAAATCAGACTCCAGTTTGTACAAGATCTTTGTCATACACTTACAAAAACTATAAAAAAAAATATCACAGAAGAACAAAATAAAATAAAACTAAATAATTAAAAATATATACTATAATTAATTTGTTTTAAATGTTTTGTATCTCAGCAAGTATTTATTTATTATTTTTGTTTGCTCATATTGACAAAAGATGCAACCCTAACCCAATAACGTTTGAATCATGATGTTTGATTGATTTTCTGCTCGACTTCCTCAGTCGAGTCAATTCTGTGTAAAATCAGTACAATTGAGATGCACTTCACTTTGTCAGACTGCTTGTTTGACACAAGTATGTATTCTCACCTGCCTGAGGAACCACAGTGAAGAATTTGATTTAAATGAACTTCTTATCTGAAGGCACCCTAGGGACTCGGACAAGCTTATATGGACTGAGTATTTGACTTGGTATGTTTGGGAGGCCACAGACTTCACACCTGTGATTAGTGTGACGCGACGGAAAACATATAAGCTCCTGATGCCAGGAAATGAAACAAGAGCTGAGTTCTCAGGATAGCCTTGAACTGGAACGGGCCCATGCCATTTCAGACAATAAAATGAAGAATATGCTGAGGCGGCTAGCCCAGGATGACTGCTATACAAACAATTCTGTCACGTTTGTAGAGTGAAACTAAAACTTGAGAAGAGCATGGGAAAATTAAGTATAGCACTCCATGTTGGATGTGTCTTGCTATGCAAGTCGGAGTGCCAAGAGCTAGTACAGTATGGCAGTGAGTAGTATAGGGAAAGAGATGTGAAGGGTGGTGAGGAATGCCACTTGGCACGCAGCATTAATTACACTGACAGAAACATAACCCATGATACCCTCCCAGCCATCCATAAACACAGAGTGTATGACCTTTCCAAGGAGAACTTGGAAAAAGGTCATAAAAAAAGGACTGCCCCTAAGGTTTGAACCCTCTGCTCTGGGACCCCTTGATTACTGGCTCTGACCTCCAGAGCACAAATTGTTCTTTTGGCACTGCTGCAAAGTTGTAGTGGTAAACGGATATGCTCTGAAGGCCTGTCACTGCCAGAATAAGCATATTCCAGGCTAGTGCTAGACACTTGGGAGCATATAAACACAAATTGCTGGAAACCTTCTGTGCAGGTATTTAGCAGGAGCCCAGTGCTGGACATATCTATTTGGTGGTGTCAGGATTGTTAGAATTGATTGCCAGCTCAATTAGAGTGTCATGTCCTAAATAAAATTAATTAATTAATTATTTATACTTCAGGATTGACTTTCGTTGCATAGTAAAACCAAAACTTGCACTAAATTATTTTGTCCTAGTCATTGCAGGGCATCAAGATGCCCCAAAATGTCTCAGCTTGTAAGTAGCCATGGGATTACATCATGATGTGATGAAGCTTTGGCATGAGTGAAAAGATCCATGTGCAGCTTGAAGCAGTAAGAACACTATGTCCTGGGACATTAGGAGCTATGTCCCTAGCGGTGACTTAATACCCCATCATTAGTACCAACCCTGGGAATTTTGCTGCATAGAATTGTAAGAATAAAACACCTCTGATGCTGTCCAGTAACATCCCTGGAATGTAAATAAATATGCAGACTCCGGATTAATATTATTGATATTTCTAGGTTAAAAAAGTAGGAAGTAAAAAAGTAGCGTGCAAGTGGAAGTGCACAACATTTGGAGACATTGAGATGTACTTTAGAAGATAGTTTCTGGTCAGGCCGAATATAATGCATGTCATTTGGTGCTGTTGTACTGTATATTTTGTATTTCCAAAGTGGGTAAATTAAAAAATGTACCAGTGAGCTCCAGTCACATGGCGCAGGGAAAAGTTTTGTCGAAGCCAACTGAGATAACCTCTATGTCGACGTTTAAATCATTGTGTGTAGTACATCGTACTTTGTTGCCTTAACAACCAATGAAATATAACCTGTCAAACTTCTAAAGTGCCTTGATTTTACACAAAACTGTGTATATACATATACAGTATAACAGAAGTTTTATATATTTATATGTGCAGAAGTTCTATATAAAAAAAACATTAAATGTTTGGATACATTTAGATTTATTTTCTAAATTCTAGTAAAATACAGGTTTTTTTTTTTTTTTTTTTAACTATTAAATAACATGTATGGCATTAGGGAATTAAGTAACAGACACAAAGGTCAGCTGTTCTTGAATAGTTTTTGCAAGAACAGTATTCTTAAGTACTGAGGAAAACTGGCTCTCATGAAGACCATCCTAGTAAAGCAAGACCAAAAGTTACCTCTGCTGTAGAAGAAAAGTTCATTTAGAGTTAACAGCCTCAAGAATCACAAATAAACAGCAAGTCAGACTAGAGGCGTTATGAAGGCTTTACAAAGGAAAAGTAGCAGACACATCTCCATATCAACTATTCAAAGTACAGTATCACCTGTTTTAATATAATATATTTTCGATACCTTTAGCATTGAAATAAATAAAAATAAAGGAAGACTATGGAATTAGAAGGTGCATCTAAACTTTGGACCGGTGTTGTATATTCTTGTTTGTTGCAGGACAAAAAAAAAGAAGAAAAAAAACTGTCAATACTTTATTTTATTGTATTATTTTAATATCTGAATGTGAACAGCAGAGGGAGCTACAACACTATCCAACATAGAGTGCAACTTTTCATCTTCTGATGCCAAATTATGTCAATATCTTTTAAATAAGAGCATGACACAGAAAATGGTGCTTCAGTATATATATATTTTTTTTTTTATTTAAAAAAATGCTGTTTTTATTTATTTATCTGTTACATGTGCTGTTACATTTATGGAGTTTGACTAATGACCTTTTCTAGAGCATCTTTTCTACATTTATCCTATAATACATGTGAGCAGTGGAGGTTTAAGGGCCTTGACCAAGTGCCCAACAGTGGTAGCTTGGTGGTGCTGGGGTTTTAACTGTAGTTGAATTTGTAGTTCTGTAGATCTGTAGTTCAACGTTCTCTAAAGTCTTAACCAATGAGCTACTCCTGCTACACCCTGTCCCCTGTCTTTACCATACTTGCATATTGTTGTAACCAAAACAATCTAAATATGATTCTATATTATCTTAGACTAACTCTAAATGTATTTTCAGTAATACTGTACTAAACATATACCCTGTAGTCACTCAAAACATATAAACATTCATCATGCTGCAACTTTTAGTTTTCCAGAAAGTAATATCTGAATATGAACAGCAGAGGGAACTGCACACCTGTCCCAGACAAAGCAAAAAAAAAGACTGCTGATTATATTAAATGCAAAAATAATAATTATCATTATTAGGATGCAATATTTTACATTAAATTCTCTGTGTCTCAATCATTTGATTTTTACACAAACTGATTTGTAGGTGCTTATTTAGGGATTGTGACTCACCCAGTAACAGTGACCAAAGCATACAGTGTTTGAGGTTATTTTAAACTTTGCCTATATGAGATCCAGTGTATGAATACCCAAAGTCATTTTTGTAATTCACTGTTTTCTACATTAAATCATTATACAATCTATGATATTATGGAAAGAACATAATTTGTTATTGCTTTCAGTACAAGGAGATAGAAGGAAATAGGACTCGCCATAATAAAGAAAAAGTGCACACCTATTTTTTTTTACAGGTTATAAGGAAATCTTTACACAGCAATTCTTGTGTGATATACAATTATGAAACATGCAATTACCCAGTCAACCAATCATGTGGTAGCAGCTCAATTTGTAAACCAATTGTAAAAAGGGCTAAGATTTTTTTTTTTCTAATCTTTGGCTGTCCAGATGTGGCTTTGTGATTTTGCTTTTTGCAGCCATGTTGTTCATTAAATGTCTTCAGTTTTTTTTATTACTTTTTCTTCCGTTCTTTAAAGAACACCATGTATAGAAGTTATAATGATGAAGTAAATTAATTAATAAATCATTGAGGAAATCTCATGTGTGAAATTCCCCTATCGGGAGTTTCTGAGATGTTCAAACCAATCCATTTGGTAACAACAGACACGCTATGGTTAAAGTCACTCAGATCATAATTTATCCCATTCTAATGTTCGATGTGAAATTTTCAAAAGAAGCTACATGATTGGATGATTGGACAACTACATGACAGGCCTGTTGTTACTAATTGGTAATCTCATATTATTTGGGATAATTTTTCCTGACTCTCTAAATGTGACTGACATAAGACATAAGACAGATAAGACAGAAATCCAAGACTTTTGCCAGTAATTACTAAAATTGTCCCTATTACCTCATGTGTAAAATTAGTCCTGTCAGAATTGAGCTTTAGACACAGTATGCTTTAAAAAGTTCTCTAGGCATAGCTCTGCTCTTTAACTGGGACAAGTATTTAGATTACGGATCTTTACTTTGGTTCAGACCAAAATATAAAATGATACATTAGTTTTGGTTCTCGAAGATAAATTCTTGGGTTGCTTAGTGTTCACATTGCCTTTTTACTGCCGAATCAAAAGACACAACAGAAGGCATGTGAATTAAATATGCTGCTATCTGTATCAGCTAAAAACTCATAAAGAGTTTATAAATGTAACATTATACATTTTGCAATCATGGACTTTCTGAAGAATAAAATGTTGGCCAATGTCCCTTATTTATTTTATTTATTTATTTTTTGCGACTAGATTTAATCCAGACTGTCACAAGTGGTGACTGTCCCCCACAATAACCACATAATTCAATAAACAAATAAATAAATAAAAGATTATTTATTTATTATTTATAATATTTCATTAATTATTAATTATTAATCCTTTAATAGACTCTCCTCTCTCCTGTATGAGAGCACAGGACCATGCGTGATAATACAGAAAGGCTGTGTTCAATAACAAGAGCACTCAAAAAAATACTGTATGCCATTTTGTTAAAAGGTTCAACTGTCATACATTCATTAAACATTTTCCAATCACTCTTGTCATTGGAACACGATCACGAATGTATGACAAGAGTAACCCCTGCTGGGCTATCATATGTGCACTTTCCATAGCGATGTTCTTGGATGCTCATTAAATGTAACATTTGTCAATGATAATTTTTTCCCCTTTTTTAATCTTGGCAGCAGGTGACACGGTGGCTTAGAGGTTAGTACTGTTGCCTTGCACCCCCAGGGTGCATGGAGCTTGCATGTTCTCCCAGTGTTTGCAGGCTTCCTCTGGGTACTCAGGTTTCCTCCTACAGGCATGCAGATTAGGCAAATTGGCATTCCCAAATTTCCTGTAGTGTGTGTATGTATGTGCCCTGTGATGTATTGGCATCCTGTCCTGGGTTTACCCTGCCTTGTGCCCTAAGTCTCCTGGGATAGGCTGCAGGCCCCCCGCGACCCTGAACGCAGGATTGAGCAATATATACAATGAGTGAATGAATGAGTAATCTTGGCAGCTTTAGAAACATGTCCAGTGCTGTGCTAACTAAAGTGTATGACAGTTAGGTTTTTTTTCACCCTTTCTGCCTGTCTAAACACCGCCGCCTCTACATTAGATGTCACAGATAGAGAAAGGACCAGTAAAAGTATTCAGGTACAACCATCATTATTAGATAATGCTAGCAAAGAACACTTGGATTTTTCAATGACAATGACAACAAATCTTTGGCACGTGGTGCATTCACATTTCAATTGAACCACACCAGAGTTCGTTTGGAAGAGGAGCAAGACACACCTTTTCATACGGTCTTGGTTCATTTGGATTCACATTTGGTCAAATGAACCATATAAGACAACAACTGCATCAGGGTTAATTTTAATGGAACTAAATATGTTAAGTGTGAACACACTCTTACAGTAGGTGTATTTATATTTACTTGTCTGGTGGGACTTACTGAGGACACTTGGTGCTTAAGAGTATTATTCAAGGTATTATTCAATAGTGGGCACCTCTGTGGTGGTGTGATTTGACCCTAACCTAAATCTCCCAATCAATTAACCACTGAGTCAATACTGAGCTCTCTGACCTAGCAGAAACATTCCCAACTAAGTATATACTTTTAACACCACAACTTTTCAATCAAATAAATTATTAGGTTATACAACTTTTGCATGCGATGTCACGATCGGTCCACCATTGGGCCTGCCTCCTTCCCGATGGCAAAAGGGACCATTCTTACCAGATGCCAGTGCCCAAACTTACAGTCAAAACCAGTTATTCCTAACTAGCTAACTAGCTATTGCAAACTAGATTTTTCACAGGTCTGAATCCCAAATCCCTCTGTAGCTCATGATCAAGGGCTCAACCTGTGCATAATGATTGGTTCAATACCTTCTGTAGTGCACTAGCTTTCAATCTTATGTTATTCAGGATTTAAGACCAGAATAGTTAATTAGCTATTAATTAGAAAACTTGAAATGTCAGTATTAGCCAATGTTACCTGTACATTATTTTATGAAACACATCATATTCCATAGTATTGTCTTGTTAACAACAGAAGCTCTGAAAGAGCTAACTCTAATGCTATCCAATGACATCAAAACCAAGAGGAATTGCATATTTGTACACCATCTGAGGTAATTATGTTATGATGACAAATAAAAGTACTGCAAATTATTATCCATATTAACTTTTCATCAATTTTCACATGCTTGTTTGTCTTCTGAATAAGTTGCGAAGTTTACCACAACGAACTGCATATGAAAATAATTAGCAGAACAGAAGCTATCAGTTGCTAAGTCACTGTTTTATATGACAAAGCATCCGGTAATACAGTAGGTAATCATCAGGCAATCTTTTTTTTTTCTTTTACAAAATTCACCTCAAACCTAATTATCAACACAAGTACATAGCAGACTAGTGTCAGTTAAGAGTGCTTTTACCATCCACTGTTGTAACTGACATCACGGTAGGTCAACATTTCTACCGCATTTGAATCAATCTGATTGATTGGGCATTTCCATCAGTGGGTCAGTAATTCCTCATATCTCTACATGCTGCAGGACTATCCTTGGACAACTGCAAATAACAATCAGTGTGGCTTTTCATCCCCTACTTAACAAGATCCTCCATTTAATTCTCATAAGCCTGTCACTGTCCATCCCAGTCATAAATAACGAGTGTAAAGCCACATCAGAAATACATTCATTAAGTCCACAGAGTGTGAATATTATTGCAAGTGGATTTATATAGAGTACAATTTGAAAACAAATGAGTGTTTTATATATAGTATGAGATGAAAATAACTAGAGAGAGAAAGAGAGAGGGGGGGAGGGGACATTTAAATGTCAAAAGCACATGCTCACTAATGCAAAGGCTTTATCTTCCTAAACCTCATAATGCAGTAGGAAAGACAACACAATCCTGCACACTCTCAGAGCCAGGGTCGTTATTCACATGCATACTATGCCAGTAATAAAATGCACTATAGTCCAAAAACTCTACCACCTCTTAAATTGCATGAATCCTTGCTACCAAATCTCTGTCAATGTCTGGATTCTGAAAAACAAATATCTTTGTAGTATTAACTCTGCCTTGTATTGTTTTATTTCTTATTTCTTAACATTTTATGTTCTAATCCTACAAGACGTGGCTTCTTTTAAAAAACCCTGCCCTCAGTTTTATTTATTTATATATATTTTTAAAATAAGTATAGAGGAAAAAGTTAATGTGAAAAAGAAACAGTCTAGTTATTAAGCAAACAAGGATGTTCATGAGATGTCGAATTAAAAACTATGATAGTGCCGATATTCTAGTAAACCACAAGCGTAGCTCAAGCGTAGCCTATTTCAAAATCATCTTTTATGATTTTAAATCATTGTCGTCGTCACTTATCATCTATATCACTTTGTCCTGTATTCAGGGTCACAGGGGCCTGGAGCCTATCCCAGGAGACTCAGGGCATGAGGCGGGGTACACCCTGGACACGGTCCCAATCCATTGCAGGACACACACATACTGTATACATACTGTAAACACACTCACACTCATTCACACACTACGGGCAATTTGAGAACTCCAATTAGCCTAACCTGCATGTCTTTGGACTGTGGGAGGAAACCGGAGTACCCAAAGGAAATCCACCAAGAATGGGGAGAACATGCAAACTCCATGCGCACAGAGATGGGAATCAAGATAGTCAGTCGATCCTGGTTAGCAATCGAACCCGGACAATGGAGGTGCAAGGCCACAGTGCTAACCACTACACAACCGTGCAACCTTGATTTTAAATCAGGCTAGCTAATTAGCTGCTACTAGCTTAAAATGTTGTGAGGGATAGTTATCTTGAAGGAAAGAAAAGTGTGAAAGCAACCTAACATTATTTTAGTCATTTCTTTCAAGATGAGATTAGCTGTAATTACCAGCTGTTCAATGTCTTGTGAGAATTAGGTCTAGACAGTCAGAAAACATTCCATGCTTAATTCCTGTCAGCAGGGAAGTTGAGTTCTTTGTACTAAATGTTCTGGCTTATGATTCTGAGACAGCAATGTGGTTAGATTTACACGTCAAGAGGAGACTTTCCA
Source organism: Heterobranchus longifilis (assembly GCA_028570985.1). Lineage (NCBI taxonomy): Eukaryota > Metazoa > Chordata > Actinopteri > Siluriformes > Clariidae > Heterobranchus > Heterobranchus longifilis. Next base: position 2,485,222 of record JAOVVB010000043.1, read on the forward strand.
ATTGCAGTTGTGAGTTGATTAAAAAAAAATGCATTCAATATCATCATATTTTTTATCTGAGATAAAAGTGAAAGTATATTATAATGTAGGAAATTGTTGATGCATGACAGAAATCTTTACAAATGAGGTTTTCAGTTATCATTTCAATGGCAGAATTTCTGTCTAACAGTAAAACTGTCTGAGGATCTGAATAAATAGTGTTTTGTGTATGTTCCTAGTGTACTGCATATACTTATTAATAGTCAGATGTGCATAGAGATACAACTCATCACAGCAAAATTCATCTTCTCGTCCATCACAGGTGCTGACAGTAAGTGGCCAAAGCAAAGCCTTGCATCACCTGACGGGTTAATAATAGACAGTGAAATCTGACCACTGCTTTAATGTGGCAAGCATCTTGCCCTTAATTAAATTCTTGGTTTATGTGTGAAACCTGTTTTGTCAAACCAAGCATGCATTTGTATTTTACATGAACAGCTTCCTCTACCATTCCCAAACTTCTTCATTCTATGTTTCTGTGGTGGAAACCTTCATGTTAAAAATATTACACCAGAGAGTTCTTTCACAATGATAAACTGAGCATATCCTTTCAAACAGGATTACTGATTATGCGTCTTTTGTATTAAATATAAACATATTTTTCCACCGTTTATTATTAATGATGGATTATATAGTGCAGCCAGCATAGCAAAGTTCCTGTGTAAGTGGCTACTATAGAAATGTTAATTATATGAACTTGTGATTCATTTGAGGCTATTTTGTTGTAGTCACATCCATGGAGCACACAAAAATGTTCGCATAATTAAATGTAAATAATGGTTGATATGTGATGAGAAAACTACTTTCACATAAAATCATTGTAGCTCAGGATTTAGAGGACTTCAAACTAACAAAAAGTGAGAAAATGTGACTTAAAGAGAGAATCTGCTCGTCTTATCATTCTGCACTTGTCACCATGTTGTAAAAGCGTAAAGCCTTTTTAGCAGGTGCTGACAACTGGCTATCTTCTCCCTCACTGACAGTAACCTATTCCTCAGCCTTCCTTTTCTAAGAGTGCAATGAAAAGCAGCAGACAAGACTGCATTTAGCAATATTTATGCCAGTGATGTACTGTACACTGTGAGACACAGTGATGATCGTGTCACAGGAGCTGACAAGCCTCGCATTGTTTTCTGAAGTTTCCAAAGCAATACAGAATTATTTACTTCTCTGTTAGCTAAACAGCATAAACTTGATGTGTTCATTTTTATGTAGATTTGCCTATAATGAACTGTGCCATATAGAGAGATAATATTTTTCTTATAATATTAAGTTAAGCATAAGATTTTGTAATCATCATGAGAAAATTGTAGATTTGATTTGTCTGACAGGTGGCTCTCTTTCGAACTCTCTTATTTCTTGTCCAAAGATGAATCTCCTGTCAGCACAAGCAGCTCAGTGCTAAGTGTTACATCAGTGACAGCATGTGATGGGAACGTAATGATCTATAAATGGTCTTGTATGCCTTTAAAACTGATACTATGTGCATTGCGAGGGTGTGGCTATGTGGTTACAGTGCAACAGAAAAATAATCACTATGGTACAGTACTGTGAAAAAGTCTCACACCTCCTCTCATTTCTTCATATTGAATTACATTTAAATGAAAGGGATGACAACAAATGTTTTACTGTGACAAGCTGCTGAGTGCCTTAACATACAATAAAGAAAAAAAAAGGTGGTATATGTAAAACCCTCAGCAGTAAAATTATTGCTGAATTGGTCTTTTCCAACACAGCATTCAGCATCACCAGTGTACTAATCACCGGTCCATTTATCTGTCATCATCTGCACCTGTTTCTCACTGGTGCATACCTTAATTTAGATTTTTTTTTTTTTTATGCTTGGATGATTGATAGGTTACTATGCGGCTCAAGAAAGTATTTTGGAAGCAAAATATTAAGAAATAATGTTTGCACAGTGCTTAAGATGTTTGCACAGTGCTGTATGTCTGTAAATGTATTAGGTGTGTATTGTAAAGTGACTACTTTTATCTGTTGAGTGAATTATAAGAATTATAACTCTGCCCCCGAAAATACTGTGAAACATTGGAAAAAAGTAGAAATGTCTAAGGTGTCAGTTTTAGTTTTGACAGTTCCTGAACCTCAGCTCCATCACTCTAGTTTATAACTAATCTTAAAGGTCTTTGCAGAACTGTCACTTGCATAATCATTATTTTCATTCTGACCTGCCCACAGTTTTTAAAAAGTAAACAGAAAATAAAACAGAAAGAGCTTTATTGTAGCCTTAAAACTCATTTTAGCCATTTTTTCAGTTTGTTTTGCATTTTTGCAATAAACACATTTAGGGCTCTGAATTGTGCACTATAGAGTGAAATATTCCTTTTTTAGCACAACCTGGCAATATGTTAAAATGAGTGATTTTATTTCTTTCAACCAAACATAACTAAGCAGAAAATTTTAAAAAATGCATCATCTAGGCTAAGAAATATCGCAGATCAAAATCTGGTTGTTTTAAGTTATTTCTTTGACCAAAATAATAATAATAATAATAATAATAATAATAATAATCTTTAAAAAAAAAATAAAAAAAAGTAACTCATTTGTTTAGTGACTACACTCATTTTTTTTTTTAGCTATTCACATTCAGTAACTATGTTATCATGGGAACCTTGAGCACCAGGGAATCATAAATTTTTTACAAACGCTACTTTTAACTTCCATATATTTCAACAAGTCTGTAGTCATCATGCCCTAGTATAGTAACACTATCAATGCTTTTACATTTTCCAGACATATTTCCCATGAAGCACGTAACAGTAAACTAAAGAAAAACATCAGGGTGCTTACAAACTCTGAAGTATTGTTTCATTTCTTCTCATTCTTCAGTAACGACTTTACCCTCCTTGGGGTTATGGTAGATTCAGAGCTTATGCCATGAGCACTAAGCACAAGGCACCCTGGATTGTACTGTATAAATACAATATGACATGTTGATCATGTTTAAAAGACCTGAGTAAAAACTGAGTGGAAAAAAACTTGTCATAGCCTGAATTTATCTTTTCTACAGTTAATCAGATAATCTAAATGACTTACATCTTAAACAAATTCATTTGTTGCCATTTCTTTAATAACAAAGATGGACAATTACAACACCCTTTTCGGCACTGTATTGACCTGATTATTAGAACATTCCAACAAGATGCTGGAAGGACACTAAATCTACTATTGTCTACCAAGTCTTCAAATGCCTCTATGTAAAAATAAAGGTCTACCTGGGCATCTGAGGATGACAAGGATCTCCCTTTGCTGCGGTAGGAAAGTAAATCCCAGAGTTTGTGCCACAGGTAAGAAGCCATCAGACACATGCTGCTCAGGAGCCAGATTTCTCTACCCCTTAGGAAGTTCTCCATGTGCGTACTCCAGATCTTTTGTGGTCTTCTGTGGGCAGGAAGCTGCTGAGCTCAGAGTCTCAGAGAGGAGGGGTATAATGAGTGACTGGATATGCTAATGTGAGTCTATCTATTCTAAAAACAATACAGGACTCAGAGCAAATCAATCACCTGCCTTTTCCCCTGTCCAACAGATTCATTCTGTTACTCCCCTTTTACAAAGGACAAGTGTACTTGTCTCATGTGATAAGCGGGTGACAGGTGTTGGAGTGAGAATGTTAGGACACTCTCTCTCTCTCTCTCTCTCTCTCTCTCTCTCTCCATCGTGTCTATGGATCTTTTCTTAAATAAGGCAACAGTTAGAACAACAACTGCTGCTACTGATAAGCAATCTGACGTTATGCATAAATGAACTGCTTCGATCATTAAAGTATAAACTGCTTCAGATTGTTTAATTGGAAAGGTAACCTAGTTTAATTTGGTGAAATGCTCCAACTTCGAAATGCTTGGAGTTTCACTCTAACATCTTACAGGTATTTAAACTACAGTAATTACAAACTTGTCTTTCATGCCAGTCTACAGAAATTATTTTCGTTTGCTATTAATTGCATATGCTTTCTCCATCAATTCATCAATCCATCCATTCTCTATGTCACTTATCCTATTTTTGTGAAAACCCTGGAGCCTATCCCAGGGTATCTTATGGCACAAGGCAGGGTCAACTCACACACAGACACCAATCACACACTTTTAAGCTATCAATTTGCCTACTGTGCATGTCTATGGGAGGAAACCGGAGTACCTGGAGTTAACACATACATCACATACACACAAAGAGGCCAGAGGTGAGATTTAAATCTGTATTCCTGGAAGTGCATACATAAATCAAAATTTATCCCATAGGTACATATGTTGAGGTAGATATTTACATTAAACTTTTGGGTTGAGTAACTCCTTAGAAATGACGAGACAGCGAACAAAGAGATCTCAGGAACAAGGGAAGTAATATAATTTACATTTACATTTAGGCATCTTACTCAGAGCGACTTACAAAAGCAATGTTGTCATTGTCGAGCGACAGAAGTTGATATAAACGTATCTGCGCATGTACAGAGAGCTGAGAGAGTGTGTGAAGATTAATGGTGACTGTGATTTATTATAGCAATGCCAAGTATGTGAGCTGCCTTACCCATGGTCCAAGCATAACATATTGGACCACACACACACACACACACACATTTATTGATAGAAATATATATTTTTTCCAACCATGCTGTTTTTACAATATACTGTATTTCAAATCCTCCTCATACTGTATATGCTGTGAACTATTATTGTTTTTTCAGACATATGATCCATGCACATGAAATGTGCTGAGTGCACACATGAGATTTTGGGAACTAGTGTTGATTTTAGGAACTGTGTGTACATACAGTATATGTGTCATTTGAACACATATCTTTCTAAAGATGCATTTCATGACTGATATTGATACTACTCGTGCAGAATGCTCTTGGTAATCAGGTTACTTGTCGATCTTGTTTGAAATAATGCCATTGAGTCATTTTAACCTGAACAGTAGGCATTTAAAGGGACCCTAGTGCCATCTTGTGGACCATGCATGAAACCTTTAAACCTTTGAAAACTGAATTAATTCATGTTATAGAGAAAGTGTGGAATGTGAAATGCAGTAGACAGAGTGTAATACCCTTCCATTTTGAGAACAATGTGACACTCTGAGAAGTTTAACTTTCAAGGCATTGTTCCTGCACCACATAAACTAATAAACAACTTTTTGTCAAAGGTTTTACTGTATTTGACTTTCAACACTGTTACATATTGATAATCCACCACCATCCAATCACAGTTGTAGGCAGTATTCAGAGCCATGGCTGTAATCAGAGAAACTACTAAATATTAAAATATAATAAATGTATAACCTCAGTTCATAACTGGACCTGAGAAGTATGAAAATGTCTCATGTGCGTCATGCAATTATTCTAATTTACATTCCCTGACATTTTTGCATTTTCCGGTTGCTTATATAGGTACACATATAAATGGCTAAAATCTTATTACTGTATTCAGTACAAAACTGGCTACAAAAAAAATATGTGACTAGAATATAAAAAAGTTTGTATTTTGGTTATTGAAAGAAAAAAAAAGTCACTGAAAAAGACCATAAAAAACATTTGAAACATTTGTCAAAGAGACTTTTGCCTAGAGCAGGGGTGGGCAATTATTTATCCCCAGGGGCCAAATGAGAAGCAGAAAATATTGTAGAGGGCCGGACCAAAAGTTTGAAATCTACTCTGATGATTAATTTTATTTCTACGTTGAAATAAGTAAATGGCATTGTTTACAGAAGCTGGTAAGAGAATGTGTTATTGTTAGATAATGAGAGAGTGAGGTTGTTTTACGAAAAAATGAATTTATTCAGTGAAATTATGCAAAACAATGGTAAGTGTGCAACATTTGTAACTCTTTTTCAGTCACATTAACACCACAATGCTCTCTGTTTTTAACTTTCTTAACTTTCTATTAAGATACCACAATGTCTTTGGACCCAATAATAGTGTAACATTACTCACAACATTTTTATCCAACTGCCAAACAGTGCAGGAAAAAAATCAAAGTAAACATGTTTCAGTGTTTTTTTCTTGTTCAGTGAGAGAAATCTAGCCTCTGTTAAGCTTTAACAAATGCATCAAAGTCAGGTTGAATGTTTGAGGTGGAGATGTGAAGCACATCTGACAGATGATCATCAGTAAGAGAGGATCTGTACCTGGATTTGGTAAACTTCATTACCTAGAATGTTTGTTCACATGTATAGGTAGATGCATGCATTTACCTCATTGAACAAATCATTCCCCGTGGTTGTTCCTTTCATTGATCTCGCTGCTGCCAGCTCCTCCGCAAACTTGAAATTCTGCGTTATTCCTCGGAGAAACACGAGTAACTGTGCCGTGTCGCGGACATCACAACTCTCATCCAAAGCCAAGGAGAAAAAGTCTAAACTCCCTACTTCACTTTTTAGCTGAAGTTGGAGATTCTCCGTGATGTCCTCCACCCTTCTGATCACCGTTCGCCTGGACAACAGGACTTTCTCAAATGCTTCTCTTTTCTCTGGACATTTTTCCGCATGCTTCGTCTCATAATGCCGACTCACGTTGTACTCCTTAAACACAACGACCTGCTCACCACAAACTAAACACACAGGTTTACCCCCAACTTCAGTAAATAAATATTTAGTAGTCCATATTTTCTTGAAAACACAATGATGCACGAGTCATGTTTTCAGAGTTTTAACTAATAACTATTCAATTACATTTATTTCAAATTCTGCCTTACTGCAACTGTAGTTTAATTAGTTTATTTTGTTTTAAAAAATTCACTGGGGTTAGTTTTGTGCCCATAACTATTATCTCTGAATCGGCACAGTGTGCCGATTTTAGTAGTGAGACTCCATGTGAACGAGCCTTTATTCAAACCAGTTGAAGCGCCAAACGAGTCAGTCATGTAACTCCGGTTTATCAGTGTCATTACATTGTACTAAATACTGATTGTTGTATAGAATTTTTTTTTTTTTTTGGCAAAAACTTTATTTTTTAAAAATTGAGAACGTTATTAAAACATTGGAGTTTACCTTAAAGCACAGTGCACTGCTTTCAAGTTGGTTTATATGTAGTTTCTCATGGTGTTACTCAAAGGGTTAATTTTGGTTACTTTAAATGGCATGAAATCACAGACTTCTTCTAATGAAAAAATAAAATAATAATTAATAATATAAAAGACATGGAGTCCATATAGAGTCTGTGTATGTCTGGGTGTATATTTGAAGTTATTGTTGAAAATGAGAAAATTTGCACTGAAAATGTCCCAGGTCGTTGACACACACTTGGAATTAGAGGTGGCGAAAGCTGCAAACGAGGTAAGACATCCCAGATTGTCTAGGAATAAATAGTACATGACCAGCCTACCCAGAGAGTCGAGTCAAGACATACTGTGCACTTCTGTCGCAATTGGTGTTTCGGTTTTTATACAGTCCCATTTAATTAATGCTTTTACCACAGTGTCATCACGTTTAGTTTCGGAAGCTACTACTAGGACAAATTGGGTCAGTTTTAAAGGAGGTGGATCAGCCTTATCATTAAGCAAGGCACCAAGTAAATCCTGCAGTGATCACCTACGGTATATGGGAACAAATGGGATTAGACATGAAAAAAAGATTTACTTGGCACTGTTCTTGAAAGAGATGATGTCACACTGTTTTAATAAGGAGAGACTGTCTTATCCACAGATTCCTCCATAAGGGTAAAAATTTACTTTTTTTCACATTTTTAACAGAAAAAATACCTTATTACTTTTACTGTATCTTTTTAAAAAATATATAAATTACATACTACTTTATGTAAAATTACAATGATAAATTTTAAACTTATTTGATAAAGGTTAATGTCCATACTAAAAATGTAATGTTTTTCTTTGTAATTTTAAGGTAAATCATATTAGTTTTATATTACTTTGACATTCATGTTTTAAATGCAAGTTTAGCATTTTTTTCATGACTTTTTAAAAGATTATTCACAGGAAGTGGCACGGGTAAGGCAGCAGAAGCCCCTCACATATATGTAGGCTGTACTATCTGCATTATGCCTTAAAAGAATTTAAATTAAAAATTTTGATATTTTGATTGTATGAAGAGAACTATGGTATTATTTTTGTACCAAAAACCTGAGCCAAAACTCTGTGTGCTCACTGTGTTTATGTCACAGCCAATCAAAAGCTGGAGGAGGGAACATTCTAATCACCTATTTCTGGAGGGTATTCTAAATATCGGGGATATTAGACCCACAAGTACTGTAGCGTAATATAACCAGCCAATGGGAAACAGGCCCATGTTTTACATGTTTAGCGCACAGAGGTGCAATCACAAAATCAGAGGGACAACCCATGTTAGATGTTTTGGAGATGAAGTCAGAGAGGCCAGATTGAGGTGATTCAGACATGTTCAGCGGAGAGATTATGAGCATATTGGTAGAAGGATGCTAAGGCTGGAACTGACAGGATATATACCCACTGCAGCAGGAAACTAAACCTGATATTAAACCCATCAAAAGCTGGCCGGAAGATTGATCAACTGCAGGACTAACACAAACCCTGACTATAATTTATTTGTACAAGAGGACTTGAATGAATGTAAAAAAAACTGTATTGTTTTACATCTCTGGTTTTTTGGACATTGTCACTGTGAGTAAATGCATCTGGGATTTTTCAAATTAGAAACCCTAGATGAATAAGAAAGAACAGTTACTCCTCAGGACGTGGGACACTGCAGTCAAGTCTGGGGACAAGGCATGTTACAACAAGACAAAAGCGACCAAAAAGGGGCGTCAGGGAGGCCAAACAGGATTAAAAAAGATGGATCTAGGATCAGTGCATAAACAGCAATCCAGGACTAGCTTGGCAGAAAATTAAGCACTAACTTAAAGGGCAGCAACCTCGTAATGGCCAACATGGATGGCTCACTAGCAGAGGAGCTGAATTGCTTCTTTGCTTTTTTTAAGCAGCACCAGCCTTCGGATATACTGTCTTCATGCACCGACAGCAATCACTCACTGTACAAGACTGGAATGCAAAGTAAATCTGAAAAGAGGCTACTGGCCCCAACAGGATTCCCATGAAGGTTCTCAAAGTATGTGCTGAACATGCAAGTGTGTTTACAAACATTTTTAACCTCTCTCTTACAAAGTCCACCATCACATCCAGTAGATCTTACAACAATAACTATGAAAGGCTTTGAGAGTCTGTTCTTTAAAAACATAGCACATCTATTCTTGATCCATTCCAGTTTGCCTATCAAATTAACAGATCGACAGAGGACACCATTGCCATTGCTCGCGACACAGACTTGAATCACCTGGAGCACAGCAGCAGCTATTTGCAAATACTCTTCATTGAACATACAGCTAGTTTTTACACTATATTTTAATACCACCATCTCAGACATACTAATCAGGAAGCTGCTGGCCTTTCCTCTCACAACTGCTGCTGTATAAGGGAATTTCTTACTGTCAGGACCCCCACTTATTTTCCGCTCTCAGCCTCAGCACTGGCTCCCCACAGTGCTGCATGCTGAGCCCTCCTTTGCACTCACTCTACACCTATGACTGCACTCCCTTCCATTCCACTAACACCATAATCTAATTTGCGGATGACATCACGTTTCTTGGACTCATGATGAGTTGGCATACAGAGCAGGGGTTCAAGCTCAATAATCTCACTCTAAGTACCAAAAAGACCTAAGAACTTAATATAGACTTAAATCAATTTGCATCAAGAGATTGCATCAATCTCACCTGGTTGGCCCACAAAACAGCTGCTGCAAAGAGGGTCCAGCAGCGCTTGCACTTTCTGTGGCTGTTGAAAAAAGAGCGGTCTGAGTGAGACACTGCTGACCACCTTTACCGCTCAAGAAGACACTACAGGTGTCCCAAAACCAGGACTTACATCATAAGAGATTATTTATTTAGCTTATTTCCTGAAGTACAATGACAAAAATGGCATTCTATTCTATTATTGTAACAGTCATTCTATTCTATTCTATTCTATTCTATTCTATTCTATTCTATTAGGATATAGTACAAGCTCAAGCTCTAAGAGTGTGTTTAGAAGCAGTAAGAATCTCCCCAGTGTGTGCTCTCCAGGTCAAAGCAAGTTTTTTTTACTGGATCAATTTAGGAGGACATGGAGAAAACCACTCAGTGAAGAGTGCTTGAGGCCAAAAATAAACTTTTGACTGGCAAGGAGATCAGCTGGCAAAAGAGATGGGTGTGTATGGTAAAAACTTTCCGCAACTGTGGTATGGCCTATTAGACTTCTCGGTGTATTAGAAACACTAAATGCTGTTTTAAAATTGCTAATGATTAAACATGTTGCCAAGACACATGACCTAGTTAGCAAATACTACAGATTGACTGGAAATATAACAATAGTGTACATTTCTTTGCAGATGGGTCGAAAGACCAGGAAACAGTTACAAGAGTACAAAGGAACATCTGACTGTCTGAGTGTATGTACTATGTATGTATGCATTACTGATTACATTAGAATGGGCTAAGCGGATAGGTCATTGTAAAATATAGTAATTTGTATTGGCCCAGTGGCAGCATGTTCAAGCATTAATACAGGTCTAAGGATTTTAAAAGCTTTTAAATTTGAATTGCTCATTTAAAGAAAATTCTAGTCCTTAAAACAGTCACCTGACCTAAACATAGGCATATTAATATGATTTACATGTCACGTGTATACTTTGAGCAATTTCACATTGCTCTGTTACTGACCTGATGATGCTCCCTCTGTTTTACTCATCTCAGGAATGCTGGACTGAGAGGTTGTGTTTTCATCCTGTGTACTATAGGTTGTTGTTTTTGGGACTATCTGTATGGACTCTACAAGATAAAGCAGATAAATCGATGATGTATTGGTCACAATGAAAAAAAAATAAAATAAATACAATAAAAACTTTTGCTTAACATAATTCATGCTCCCAAAACTTTTTTACAAACTGAGTCCTGGTAATAAGGCCATCATAGATCCCCAACATGGCTACGTCGGACTCAACTTACAATCAGTCTGACACACTCTTATCTTCTGTCTCCTGATCTGATTGCAGTATATACACCTGGTTCATTTTCAAGCCAAAGAAATTATATGAATTTTTCTGTGTGATAAACTGAATTGGGTGATGTAATGGGAGACATTCATTGAATAACATTCATGTCTCTATTTTTTTATGTATCTTCCAAATGTAACTTTCCCCCCAAGGTCAAGGACAATCGCATGGAAAAAGCATACTGGATAACTCAATGAGAGTCATATCAGTCTTTAGGCTTGTAAGCCCCATTAAACCCTGTCATCAACCACACACACTTCCTCTGTTCTTTCCTTCTGCTGCACACAATGCTTTAGGGTTCAGTGTAAAAAATAAAACAGCACAAATAACCCACACTACACCACTGCAAGTACACACTGCAAGTACATACACACACTAACCTTATAACAAACTTTTATTGTTCTCATTGTAAACATCTGTGTACATTCCCTCTGTGTTTGTGTGTGTGTGTGTGTGTGTAGGTGTGTGTGTGATGAAGCAGAGCTACTTCTACCAACCTAAAGCTGACTATTTTCTCCTAACACCATGTACTTAGAGTTTTAACCACAGTGATTTAAATACGTTTAAATGTTTAATTTAATTAACTATACCACACTTTTTTTCTATTTGGAGTTACATGTAAAGTTAGGGAATATCTGTAAAATTAAGTAATTCCTGTTATCAAAGAGTTCAAGGCAGCCATAAT
>JAOVVB010000043.1:2516978-2529681 GCA_028570985.1 Heterobranchus longifilis
TGACATACACGCAGAGAAATATGATAAATACACTGGACAGCTCCGAACGGAAAAAGTTAATGCTTTAGCATCCGCTTAAAAAAAAAAAACAGTCAACATTTACAAAAAGAGCAGGGACTGATGAAGCTGTAAAGGCCAGCTATTTGATTGCCAATGAAATCGCAGCGGCATCAAAGCCATTTTCAGAGGAAGAACTCATCAAGAAGTGTATGGTAAAGGCAGCGGAGCTTGTGTGTCCTGCGAAAAAACAGGCTTTTGCCAGTATTAGCTTGTCAAGAAATACTGTGGCTGAAAGAATTGAGGACATTGCAAGAGACTTGAACCGTCAGCTGAAAGACAAAGTTAAGACATTCATTGCTTTCTCTGTAGCACTCGATGAGAGTACTGACGTTAACGACATAGCTCAGCTGGGGTTATTTATTCGTGGAGTTGATGAATCTTTGAACATCACTGAAGAATTTGTTGAGCTGGTTCCAATGACAGACACGACTACCTCCAACGACATTTATGCCAGCCTCATTGGTGCTCTGGATAAACTGGAAGTTGACTGGAGTCACGCTGTTAGTGTGGCAACGGATGGCGCTCCATCCATGGTCGGGAAAAAGGCAGGCGTTGTGACAAAATTAAAAGAGAAAATTCAAAAAGAGAACCCAACCCAAACATTCTGGCATTTTCATTGTATTTTACACCAGGAAGCGTTGTGTAGCAAAACCCTAAAGATGGACAATATTATGAATGTGGTAATAAAAACTGTTAATTTCATCAGAGCAAAGGGGCTCAACCATCGGCAATTTGAGGCCTTTTTATCTAACAAAAATATTCCTCACAGTCTACCCTACCACACCGAAGTTCGCTGGTTGAGCAGGGGAGCCGTGCTCAAACGTTTCTTTGAACTGCGCTCAGAAATTAGTCAGTTCATGAAAGACAAAGGAAAACCGGTGACTGAGCTGGATGACCCCGAGTGGGTTCGTGACCTTGCTTTTATGGTGGACGTAACCGAGCATTTAAATATGCTCAATGCTAAGATGCAAGGCCGCAAAAAAAAACTGAATATTACGATTGCATTCGCGCGTTTGAGATGAAACTTGATCTGTGGGCGACACAGCTTTCCCAAGGTAACCCAGCTCATTTTCCCTCTTTAAAATCTGTGTACACCACTCACGGCAAAGACAACATGGACAAATACAGAGAAAAAATTGTTGGTCCGGAGAAGGAGTTTCAGAATCGGTTCCAGGTCTTCAATGAACTTGAGAAGGAAATCGCTGTCTTCCGTTCACCGTTTACTGCGAACGCAACGGATGTACTCCAAATGGAACTAATCGAACTGCAGTGCAACACACCTTTGATGGACAAATTCGCAACAGTCACTGCGGATTTATTTTACCAAAACCTCGGACCGGCGTTCCCCAAAATGACAGGTTTTGCGTCCAAAATCCTCAGCATGTTCGGGACGACATATCTCTGCGAGTAGGCATTTTCTGTAATGAACATTAACAAGTCCAACCTGCGCTCTCGACTCACACACAGACATCTAAATGACATTATGAGAGTGGCAACGGCTCAGAAACTGGTTGCTGACGTTGATGCACTGGTCAAAGAAAAGAGAAGTCAGGTGTCAGGAAGCAGGAGTTAAAATCATTATGCGTACGTGTGTATACTTGCGTATGTCAAACCTCATCTAGATTTTTATTTGTTAAAGGAAAGTTCTCATTTGTAGTGTATAGTTAATGTTCATATCCAAAGTGAATGATATTTTTTTCATTTGCATTAACCATAAAGAATTTATTTTTGTATATGGTTTTTTCTAAACTATTGAGTTGTTAAAGGCAGTTTTTTAAAATTGTGAAGTGTTTTTCTCGTTTGTAAATTATATTGTAGCCTATAGCTTCATATTTAATGTAACTGTCTGTACACAGAGTCTGCAGCATTTTTAATTTCTTGTTTTATCATTACTAAAAAGTATCTGACAAGTAATATTCATGTTCAAAGGAAAGGATTTTGCTTGCCATTACTTGGCATTGTTTTTCCCCCAAAAAGGAATAAGAGTGTTAATGAACAGTTTCTGAGGACCTGTTAAATGCAGTTTTACAGAATATAGTGTATTTGTTGTAATTTGATGCACTATGATTAAAAAAACAAAAAACAAATTCGGGCCGCACATGGTCACATTTCTTCTCATCTGGCCCTCACCCTAAAATGAGTTTGACACCCCTGTTTTAACCTAATGAGTCAGTTTTATAGTGTATGGTTTAAACAGGGACGGCTGTATAAATGTATGTTAAAATATATAAAATGTTATACATGTGTAAACATGTATATCAAAATATATGGTGTACATAAACATCTATATGACCTTGTATCTTTCACGTCCTACATCTTTTCTCTGTTTAATATCTCGTCTTGCTGCTCAGGAGCTGCTGCACTACAGGACAGTAGGAGGGAAGGTAAAGGAGTGCAAACTCACTCTGCGCTGGCCCAAGGAGATGAGCTTTACCGCCTGCGGCCGTCGCAGACTGGAGGCTGAAACGCGAGCAGCAGCGCTCGCCTGCCTCAAACTTAAGGTGTGTTAAACTCTCTTTATGTTGTACCTTAAATTAATTTGGTGTTTTTTTGTTTATTTTTTTTATTTGACATCTCGACATAATTTTCTAATCCACGTTTAAATCCAAACTAAATCCAAATTTAATTCTCTAAATTTCTAATTATACCTCATTGAGAAGTATAATACATAGAGAGAGAGAATGATGTGTTTATGTGCTGAAGAACTGATTAGTGGTCCAGCCCCAGCTTTAGTTTGTAGGTCGATATCGTAGTAAGTTGATAACCTGAACACTTTATTAATCAGACTTAAATAGGAATAGATTATGTGCATGTAACCACATTGATTAACAATTTATCAAACATGTATCTAATGTATTGTGATCTTTAAGAAAAACTGGCCTGGCCTGATTTAAGGAGTAGCTCACTGACAAACATTATGCTGTTGTGATGCTGTTAGGAGCTGGAGCTGCTGGATGAACAGAATAACCCGCTCACACATGCCAAGTACAACCATGAGGAGGTGAGGGAGGCAGGAGAGCGAGAGAAGAGGCCGTGCCGTGTGGAGATTCCTGACGATCTAGAGCACCGGATTAGGGATTATTTAACACAAGTATGTACATTTACACTTGGGCTTACCTTGAAATCCTGCAAAAAAATGTTATTGTGAAAAATAATGATTTCTGTTATTTGTTAGTACCCAATAGAGGAAGAGGTGCAGAAACTGTGCAAAGAACAAGCTGACCAGCGGCAGTCTTCCTTTTCTAATGAAGACCATGAAGAACGTGAGGAGGCGGAGGATCCTGTGCTCGATGCAATCACCGGCAAGATGTATCACCCTCTGAATGTGGAGGAGGCTGAGCTTCTGAATGACAGGCTTCTGAGGCAATGGGAGAGGGCGGGGCTGGCTCACGGGCCGGAGCTTCCTGTAGACTCTCATCGTGAACGTCTGGTGGAGGCAGTCGAGGCATCACAGGTGGTGGTGGTCTCCGGAGAGACGGGGTGCGGGAAGACGACGCGGATCCCACGCTTCCTGCTGGAGGGCCGTGTGAGGGGCGGAGCCGGTGCTCACTGTAACATCCTGGTCACACAGCCACGCAGGATCAGCGCTGTATCGGTGGCTGAGCGTGTCGCCAATGAGATGGGACCCGCACTCAAGCCCTGCGTCGGCTACCATGTATAAGATATTTATCTCTTCAGATGAAAGTGTATTGTGGCATTATTTGTCCTAACAATGTGCTTAGCAACCTGAAAGTGATTAGAAGTAGAATTCTTGTTTTATTAAGTTTATTTTCACTCTCTCTGTAGGTGCGTTTAGAGTCCCGCCCCCCACGGTCCAGTGGTGGCTCGCTCCTCTTCCTCACCGTAGGGGTCCTGCTGAGGAAGTTGCAGTCAAATCCGTTCCTGCACGGCATCAGCCATGTAGTGGTGGATGAGGTACACGAGCGAGATGTGAACACCGATGTGCTGTTGGCCTTGCTGCGTCGCGCCCTTACCCACAATCCTGAGCTGCGTGTGGTGCTCATGAGTGCAAGCGGAGACACGCAACGTCTTGCCTCCTACTTCAATGAGTGTCCAGTGATGCACGTTCCTGGCTTCATGCACCCTGTGAGACAGAGGTATCTGGAGGAGGTCCTGAGGGAGATGGGAAGACCAGTGGAGAAGGCAAGCACTCGGGTGAGGAAAACACCCAGCAACATACTGTAGGTAGCGAAGGAAGCAGGGTAAGAGGGACATACAGGTAATGAAATAGACAGGTGAGAAAGAAGAAGAGAGAAGGTTACACAGGTTAGAAAGAAGAGTGGGAGACGGATAGATGGGTAAGAAATGGGATATGTGAGGGAGAAAATGGACAGATAGACAGGTAAGAAAGACAGAGAAAAAGTAAGAAAGAGAGACGACAGGTGAGAAAGGGGAGAGACACAGATGGACGGATAAGAAAGACCGAGAGACGGATAAGAAAAGCAGAAGCATATACGGGGACGTCTTACGAACATTTGAGTTATGAACTTTCACAGATACGAACGCACCACACATTACTATATCTTGGAAGTATGATGATAGAAAATGGCTGTTCTGTAAATTAGTCCTGATGGTGAAGAATCCTAATTTTGGAAAAAATTCTTAATGAGACAGAGTTGACGGTCTGAAAACAGCTGAGACAAAATGGTTTCCGTTCAAGCTCACAGTAGACACCATGTAGCATCGGCTCTCTGCCAGACCCTTTTCCGCGGTCCCTTTAAATGAGGTCGCGATTTAAAGGCGCGGTCTCGCGAGAACCAAAACCCCAAATCTGTGTGTTTTGATTTAAAAAAAAAATTTTTTTTCATGCTTTACATTCTATACAGTATTTGTGTCAAAGGTGTCATTTATTCAGACTTACGAACAAATCCGACTTAAAAATGTGCTCCTGGAACAGAACTCATTTGTAAGTTGGGGATTTATTGTAATAGAACACTAACAGTTCCCCCCCCCCCGCTGTTTATGTGTAAAGAGTGAACAGGATGATTTGACCCCTGAGCCGGATTTTGTGGCAGATGTGATCGATCACATTCACACTCGTGGAGAGCCAGGTAATTACATCGCATGTGATTCTTCATTTGTTTTCGTTCATAAAATATCTGTTTAACATTATAACCTGGTATGCTTTTTCTGCTTTCTTTCCCCACCGTGTGTCTTCCATCGGGGGCTGTGCAGGTGCAGTGCTGTGTTTCCTGCCTGGCTGGCAGGACATTAAAGCCGTGCAGCAGAAGTTGGAGGAGAAACCGGCCTTTAAATCAGGCTCACAGCTCATCCTACCATGTAAACAACTTATTGGTTCATCATTTCCCTACTTCTCAACCTCAGTTAAACACTAAATATTTTACTCTGTCATGTATAATATGTGCTATCTGCAATGCAACACTTGCCTAAACATCTTAAAAAGGCATCTTTGGCTCAGTGATGAAAATAAACTAATTTTCCTGTCTTTTTCTCCCCTTCTCCCTCTCAGTGCATTCCAGTATGTCTGTAGCAGATCAGCAGGTTGTGTTTAAGCGCCCCCCACAGGGCCAGCGCAAAATCGTCCTGGCAACCAACATCGCAGAGACGTCCATCACCATTGATGATATCGTGCACGTTGTGGACCAGGGCACTCAAAAGGAGCAGAGCTACGATTCCAGGACCAAGGTGACCCTGCAGCTAGGAGGATAAGCGACTTGTGCTTTAAGTATCTATAATGTTAAGATATTTGTTTTCAGTTTGGACAGAGTAATGGAGAGTGGCTGTTAAAGAAAGATATCAGTTGTTAAAGTCATCCTGAAATTCTCTGTGCACAGGTCTCATGTTTGGACACGGTCTGGATCTCTCGCTCAAACGTCATTCAGCGACGAGGGAGGGCGGGGCGATGCCAACCTGGCCACTCCTATCACTTATTTCCACAGAAACAACTAGACGCCATGACCATGTTTCCCATCCCAGAGATTCTGCGCACGCCTCTGGAAAGTCTTGTGGTTCAGGCTAAGATCCACAGTCCTCAGAGTAAGGTATGTGCTGTGGGCTGTTACAGAAACCTACAGAACATGAGTTGTTTCTGGTTATATATTTTTATTAAATTTAAGTTTTAGATGTGTAAAGACACACTCAAATTTGTCTCAGCATTTATGCGTAGTAATTTGTTGTTGTTGTTGTTCTAATACAGGCAGTAGACTTCCTGTCCCAGGTGATGGACTCTCCAGAATTAGGAGCAGTAAGAGAAGCTGTGAGGACGCTGCAGGATATCGGTGAGAATTGCGCAACAGATCTGTGCATTCAGATTAAAGTCCGACATTTCGCACATTACATTTAACCAGTATAGTTGTACATGTTTACAATAATCAGTACATGTTTACAGTAATCAGTTAATCATTAACAGTTATTAATAACAAAATGCACACTTCTGGAACAGTTCTAGCCGTTATGTTGCACAATGCCTGGACTGCAGGTGCGCCCTCTTGTGGCCCAAAAGTTCATAGCTCTGTGAACTATGGGCAAAACAAACATTAATATATTTTTGAACAGTTAAATTCTAAATAGGAATAATCACTTAATAATTGACCAGTAACATGCCTCGTTTAGATACATTTTAAGGTGAAAAATGGCACAAAAATATGTGGACATGTTCTGAATATCAGTCAAGTTGTATTAAATTTACATGTTTCTCTCCTACTGTCCCGATAGGTGTGTTGGACATGTCAGAGTGTCTGACTCCGCTGGGGGAGCGTGTGGCGTGTATGTCATGTGATCCACGCTTAGGGAAGCTCCTGGTTCTGTCCTGTCTTTTCCGTTGTGTCCTGCCCATGCTGTCTGTAGCAGCGTGTCTGACCCGAGACCCATTTCACAACAGCCTGCAAAACCGTCCCACAGTCAACAAGGTCTTACACACATTCCTGTGTCTCTAGTAATGCTTCATTCAACCTGAACATAAGTAGGGTTACATTGTAATTGTTATAGCTCTAACGTCATTATTAATGTATAATCTTGTCTTTCTCTCTTGGCAGGCTAAAGAGGCTCTGAGTGGCTCCAGCTATAGTGATTATCTGGTGTTCAGTCGAGCAGTACAGGGTTGGCGAGAGCAGCAGGACAGACGCGCACGGCAGGACTATTTGGACTCACACAGTCTTTCAGGAGCCAGTCTGCGTTTTATACAAGGCAAGTCAGTTTCATTAAGTCGAGCCTTGGTCCAGTGATCCTCCAGCAGTGATTCCTCTGCTTTCTTGTGCCACACAAGGGTCTTGGATAGGCGAGTCCTCTAGGATCAGGGCTGGGAACATGTGATGCTTGGCGTTCACAATAAGGAAAAAATAGACAATCGTTTTCCATCTTGTAGTGTGTAAAGGAGATTTTAACTCTCTATTTAACAGTTTGTTTAACTCTTTATTCATTCTTTATTTATTTACATTTAAGTTTTTTTATTATTATTTATTTATTGGCATCATCTTAATCAAGGTTTACTTATTGTCAAATGTAAGCTGCAGGTGTCTGTCTGCTCATGTTTTAAATAACAAACCCGGATTCTGATCTTTAATTTCGTATAACTGTTTTATATTGATACATTTACATTACTACAAGCTCATAATATACAGTTTTTACTTGTTATTAACAAATATCTCATCCTCCTCCAGTCACTGATTGCATGTTCTTAGTTATTCTAATTTAGGTCTAAGATGCCTTTTTGATCAGAAGTTTAATAGAATGCTTTATTATTCTATTAAACATATTTCATAGGTTTGTATTTAATTTGAGAATACATTATATTGCCATCCACATTTTTATTAACAGTCACTAAATCAGCCTTATTTACCTTTATACCACATTATCATTTACATGTAGGTTTAACACAGCAGTTCAGTGACAATCTGACGGAGGCGGAGCTTGTCACACACCCTGCAGAGTGTCTCCGGCCTTCATCACTTCTCAATCAGTTCAGCAGGCAGGAGGAGCTTCTCAAAGCCGTGCTGCTGGCAGGGTTTTACCCCAATCTCATCCAGGTATCTATTACACACACACACGCACACACACGCACACACGCACACAAGGTATACCGTATACACTGTGTAGCTGGCAGGGGTTTACACAAAGCCACAGAGTAGACCAATGGGAGAAATAATCTGATGATATCCTAAAACCCAGTTTCGAGTATTTAAGCCCCTGTAGTTGATAGTGTTACGAAGTCTATAAAAGTAAACTAACTAAGCTTTTAGATTTGTGTTGTGATGAAGGAAAATAACTTTGAATAAAACAAAAAAAAAAATTATAGCTTAGATTCTTAGACATTTATGAATTTCTAATAACAGAACAAGGCTTTAAATCATTAATTCTATATTACAATTAGCATAGTTAACATAAAGCATTCATGAAGAGTAGCTCTGTGGCAGTACATGATACGGATATGTTGATACTTTTGAATATTAAAACTTATGTTTTAAAAGATATTGTCATCAGACCATCAAATGGTACGAGGGGTGTCAAACTGGGATTTCTGTTGAACGACGGCGTAAAACTGATTGACATTTACCTGAGACTTTAAGCACAGTACCGTGATGAAAAATCTGGAAGGTGCAAAGTTTTAAAGAAGGCCATATGCCTGTGACGAGGCGCATCTGTCTGTGGTTACTGTACATACAATTGTTTACTAACACCACTGGCACATTACAGGAACTTGGCTATGATTATTGCCATATCCATGCATGCCTCGCCCCAAGCCATTTCCACATGTTTGGTGCGTTTAAGGGAATTCCTGGAAGGCCAGTGTTTCAGACGTGAAGCCTGCAGTCCGATCATGGTTCTGGCATACTGAAAAAAACGTTCTACGTAGTTGTTACCCAAGCACTAATGAAACTAGCAGGGATAGCAGGGTATTATATAAAGAAATAAAGGGAGTTTTTTGCACTGTGTTCTGTTATTCTGCACAATCAAAATCCTGGTTTGAATTGAATTGGATTATCAGAGAGGAAAGAAAATAGTTTTGAAAAGGGTCTGAACCAGATCCTCATCGTCATCATATTATTTTCAGGTGAAGAGAGGTGTCGTAAGCAAAGGGGGCAGGTTTCGTCCCAATGACCTCTGTTACCGCACACAGAGCGGGCCTGTGTTACTCCACCGCTCCTCTGTCAACAGGTAACCAGGCAACACTCTGCACTAACATACACGTATTTGTTACTGATAGTTTAGTCCATACAAACTATTGATATTGTTAGATACAACTATTTATTATTGTAAGTGTTTTCATACAGCAATCTGTATTTCTTTTTTTAATTTCTTTCTTTCTTTTTTTTTTTTTTAGGGCTGAGCGAAAGCTTCCCAGTCGCTGGCTCACGTTCTTCTCTGCAGTTAAATCAAACGGCAGCGTCTTCATCCGAGACTCATCTGCAGTCCATCCTCTGGCCCTCCTCCTCCTCACTGAGTGTAACCTGATCGAGCATGGTAAAATAATGCATACACAAGGCAAGGAGTGATACATACGTGTGTAGGTGGACAGACAGACAGCAATAGACAGTGAGAGAGAGAGAGAGAGAGAGAGAGAGAGAGAAAAACAGGCACACAGAGTAAGATATGCAGACAGTGAGAGAGAGAGAAGTTGGTGCAGGCAGAAGGCATGGGGTTGCATGGGGAGAGGGATGGAGAGATGCTGACAGAAAAATTAAAAACTGGGAAAGAAGGGGGGAAGAGAGAGACATGCATGCAGTGAGAAAAAGAGGTGTGCAAGGAGCGTGAGAGATATTATTGCAGACAGAAAAATATGTGCTCATGGGTGCAGGGAGAAAGAGACACAGATGCAGACACATAGTGAGAGCGAGACATAATACTATTCCCCTCATATGTCTCTCGCAGTGTATGGCGATCAGGTAGCGGTGACCATGCCGGGCCGTTCTCTCGTGCGATGGGAGCTCTCTGCTCAAAACTGGGAGCTGCTCTGGGCATTTCGCACCTCTTTGCAGGCCATGCTTCATCGTAACCTCCGACCTTCACCCTCTGACTGTAGACTTGAACAGAACGGCACTCAAGATGGACAACTCATCTCTTTATTGATAGACCTTCTGAACAGCACAGAGCCGGATATCAACACTGCAGACTCCAGTGATTCAGAATGACAAAACCTTTTTTTTCCGGCTTCATTATAAAAACTCATGTCATATATAAAAGATATATACTGTATGTGTATGTATTTAATGGGTACTGGATATCCATATTTCTATAGCACTAATATCATAGAAGTATCTACAGATCTCGGAACAAAGCAATAAAGCATAAAGGGAAGTTTGTTCACAACTTGGACAACTGGTATTTACATCAACATGGCTAATATCCTTGAAAGACAAAAAAATAGATATTATGTAGAGTTTGTGTTTCATCCTTATGTACAATCAATACACAATATTCTTTATTTAATGAAGTGTTGTTAAGAAAAACGATTTGCATTGCGATGATTTAAGAGAGATTTTTTTTTATTGTTAGCAGAGAAAAAATAATTAAACAATTCTTGGTTGAAAAGACTTCATTATCATTTTGAATGTGAGCTTTTATATTTATTTGATTATAATTACTGCTATAATATAATGAACATTAAACAGTAGAACTTTCTGGTAGTTCATTTTCTTGTTAAGATCTTGGCATAACTCCAACCTGATTGATGTTCAGCTGAGTAATCTTCTGAAGCAACAGGATTTAAATATTTGTGTATATGTATATAATGTGTTCCCAAATGTTGATCAGGTTGAAACTTTAGTTAGCAACTTTGAATACTATGCTCAGAGCAAACACTGTAATTAATTTCTCATGTTCGTGCCAGTGTAGCTTATCAGAGAAACTCTTCAATGAAGCGGAGGTGGAACCTCTTCAACCTCTGCAGTACGTCTTTCATGGTCTCCTCTTGCATCGCCAGGCAAATCCTTTAGAGAGGAAGTTCATGCGCATGTTAGTTAAGAGAAGATACAAGGCCACACATGTGCTCAGAGAGTGCATAAACACTGAGCATCCTTTTTCAAACTGAATAAAAAAAACCTGGTTACTAACTTGTTTAAATGCACTTATGTATATATGTATAGCTACAATTAACTTTGACTAGCAAAAGTACGCACTGTTGACGAAAAGAGTGTAGGAATAGCTAAAAGGTTAAGTAAAAAAAAAAATGTTTTATGTAATCAGTGATATTATTTCAGTTGGAAGAATTTGTACATGTCTGTCTTTCTTTCTTTATTAATCTTTATTAATAAAAAGAAATTTAATTTTGCAAAGTTTGGTAATTTTGCTGTTTGGTAATTGAAGAGTGACCCCCAGATAAGAAATAAAAAAAAATTAAGGTTAAAATTAAATTTTAAAGTTAAAATTCACTTATCACTTCAACGCTGTTATTTAAAAAGTGAAAATATGAACTAATCCCAGTAAAACTAATTGGTTTAGATTTTCTAATTAATATGTATTGTTCCAGGTGTTTACATTGAGCAAGTAGCTGCTTAGTAGTTTATTTTAAAGGAGATTATTAAATCTGGCACATAACTGTTCATAACATCACTTTTATTCAGCATTTTGATTTCACTTGTGCCACAGGTTAAACTTCAGGCAGATATGCAAGTCTGCAAAAGTTTCAATATATTCTGTCTAGCAGTCGATTTAACGCGTGCCTAATGCACAGTAAGCTGTCGGGGAAAAAATAGTTTGTAATTTTACACATAACTGCTCATCACTTCACTTCTACCAAACATTTAGAATTTTGAAAACATTGAATTTATGGTACAGGTTTAACTTCAGGCAAATAAAGGTACTGCAAAACTTATTAAATATCTTATTAAATTCTGTTCAGTCAGTTTTGCATGATGCTGTGACAAAATCTGCCTGGACAGACATACAGACTGAGACTGGTTTTGAGTCCTCTAATATATGAAACAAATATATAATTGTTTAAAACAAATTGAAAGAGCGAGTTCTGACAAATGTACAGACAAAACCTTTCTTTTATTAATATTGATGACAGCTTGACTTTTTGATTTATCTCATCAGATTCACAAGGGAGTCACCTGGAATGCTTTTCAATTTACATGTGTGTCTTGTGAGTTAATTTGTGACATTTCCTTCCTTTTTATTGTGCTTTAGACTATCGGTCATCTTGTGCAAGGGTAGGGTGGCTACATAGTCAAAAGGCCTGTTAGTGCTACTCCAACTACTGTACAAATCCATATTATGGCAAGAAACACTAATTTAATTAAAGAGACAAGACAGTTCATGATTACTTAAAGCACTCAAGCACTGAGAATGTATTCCCAAATGCAGTCGCCAAAACCATTATATCCTATGCTTGAAACTTGTTCTCATGAGGTCCCAGGAAAGGATGACCAAGAGCTACCTCTGCTGCACAGGATAAGTTTATTAGTATTACCAGCATCAGAAACTGGTGATTTACAGCACCTCAAGTCAGAGCTCACTCAGGTTAGTCAGGGCTTTATAATTACATTGTGGCAAAGAAAGAATTATTTTGGGAGAATAAAATTAATTTCTTCCTTGGGCCAAGAAACGCAAGGAATAGACGTCAGATCAGTGGAAAATGACATCCTCAGGTCAATTTTGTCTGAATTGACGTCCAGTCACGCATGCAGTGCGGCATTGGAGCGCAGCATCTCGTTCCCGCTTTTTCAGGGAACAGGGTTACAGC
>JAOVVB010000043.1:2529781-2542823 GCA_028570985.1 Heterobranchus longifilis
ATATATATATATACACACATATATACATGTTCACAAATATTTATTTCACTTTGGAACTTTAGTCACCAACTTTGAATACTATGCTCAGAGCAAATACTGTTGTTGATTTCTCATATTAATGCCAGTGTAGCTAATCAGGGAAACTTTTTAATGAAGCGAAGGTGGAATCTCTTCAACCTCTGCAGTACGTCTTTCATGGTGTCCTCTTGCATTGCCAGGCAAATCCTTTAGAGAGAAAATTCATGCGTATGTTTAGATAAGAGAAGATACAAGGCCACACATGTGCTCAGAGAGTGAACACTGAGCATCCTTTTTCAAGTTGAATAAAAAAAAAATCACTGGGTGCTGACTTATTTATATACACATATATGTATGTATATACAGTATGTATAGCTAAATTTAGCTTTGACTGGCAAAAGTATTTATTGTTAATGGGAAAGGAGTTTCTAGAAATAGTTAAAAGGTTAAAGCTAAAAATTAACTGATTTAACGTAAGCAGAAGCAGAACTCTCTGGCTAGCTTCTTAATACAAAAAATACAATTTTGTAAGGTTGAGTATCTAATGCCTTGTTTAAGCTAAAATTTGTTGTCAGCCAAATACTCACCCTGTTCAGTAATTGTAGAGTGAATCACATATATGAAATTGAAATAATTTTGAGCGGATATAACTCCAGCACGTTAAAATTCAGTTATACCACTGTTATTTCAGCGGTGAAAAAATGAACTAATCCCAATAAAAATATTCAGTTTAGTTTTTCTAATTAATATCTATTGGTGCAGGTGATTGTTTACATTGTGCAAGTAGCTTATTTTATAGTAGATTATTAAATAAGCCACATAACTGTTCATAACATCGCTTTTACTCAACATTTTGATTTCACTTGTGGCACAGGTTAAACTTCAGGCAGATACAATCCGAATTCTGGAAAAATTGGGACTTTTTTTAATCAAAAAAATGAAAACAAAAGACTTTCAAATCACATAGGCCAATATTTTATTCACAATATAACATAGATAACATAAATGTTTAAACTGAGTTTTACAATTTTCTGCAGAAAATCAAATTCAAATTTGATGCCTGCTACAAGTCTCAAAATAGTGAGGGATGGGGGCATGTTTACCATGGTGAAGCATCTCCACTTCTTTTCAAAACAGTTTGAGGACATTTGGGCATTAAGGTTATGAATTTCTGGAGTTTTGGTGGTGGCATTTGGTACCATTTTTGCCTGATATAGGTTAGCAGCTGCTGAAGAGTTCGTGGTCGCCTTTCACGTATTTTCCATTTAATGATGCGTCAAATGTTCTCTATAAATGAACACCTGGATTATAATGAGCACCCGGATTCTTCTCCTATAAAACCATGCAGTTGTAATCCTGTAGCTGTTGTATGTGGTTTTACATTGTCTTGCTAAAATACACAAGGTCTTCTCTGAAATAGACGTCATGTAAAACCTTTATATACCTTTCAGCATTCATAGTGCCTTCCAAAACATGCAACCTGCCCATACTGTATGCACTTATGCACCCCCATACCAGCAGAGATGCTGGCTTATGAACCAAACACTGATAACATGCTGGAAGGTCTCCATCCTCTTTAGCCTGGGATTTCCAACAAGAATGTCAAATTTGGACTTGTCTGACCATAGATTACCGCTTTGAAACAGTTCATTTTAAAATGAGCCTTGGCCTACTGGACACAACAGCAATTCTGGACCATGTTCACATATGGCTTTCTTTTTTCATGATAGAGCTTTAGTTGGATTTCTCAAATGGCCCGGTGGATTGTATTTGCTGACAGTGATTTCTGGAAGTATTCCTTGGCCCATTTAGTAATGTTAATGACACAATCATGCCGAGGAGTGAAGCAATGTCGTCTGAGGGCCCCAAGACCACAGGCATCCAACAAAGATCTTTAGCCTTGTCCCTTATGCACAGAGATCTCTACTTTCTCTGAATCTTTTGATGTAATGCACTGTAGATGATGAGATTTGCAAAGCCTTTGCAATTTGATGTTTAGGAATGTTGTTTTTAAAGTATTCCACAATATTTTTATGCTCTCTTTCGCAGATTGAAGAGACTCTGCCTCTCTAAGAAATCCCTTTTATAGCTAATCATGTTACAGGCCCGATGCTAGATATTCTCCCAGCTAAATCTTTTCAAAATGTCTGGCTTTTTCAGTCTTTTGTTGCCCCATCACAACTTATTAGAGACCTGTAGCATCAAATTTCAAATGAGCTCATTTACTGGATAAAAGTTTAAAATTTTCTATTGTGAATAAAATATTGGCCAAGTGATTTTGATAGTCTTTTAGTTTCAATTGATTCAAAATTAAAAAACGTCCCAACTATTCCAGAATTCGGGTTGTATATAAGTTTGCAAAGGTTTCAATAAATTCTGTATAGCAGTTGTTATAACACATGCCTACAGTTTGACTAATGTGCAGTAAGCTGTCAAAACGTCCAGTGTGTAATCTGGCACATAATTGCTCAAATTTACTTCTATCAAACATTTTAATTAAATATATGGTGCATGTTTAACTTCAGGCAAATAACAAAAGTACTGAAAAAGTTTGATTAACTTCTGTCCAGTCAGTTTTCCATAATGCTGTAAAAAAATTTGTCTGGACAGACATACAAAGAGAAGATTTTCTGAAACTGGTTTCGAGTCTTCCACTGTATGAAAAGTAAAGATATCATTGGAAGAGTGAATTCTGACCAATGTACAGACAACACCTTTCTTTTATTTATATATAGTGGATAACATCTTGGCACATTCATGGCATTCTTTAGATGATCAGACTTCCACAATCACCCAATCCAAAACCAACTAAGATGGCTTTGGCATGTATAAGACTGGAGAGTGAAGGACAAGCATACAACATGTACTCAACACCTCTGGAAAGTCCTTCAAGATTGTGCCATTTCAGGTAACTACTTCATGAGGCTGACTAAGAGAATGCCAAGAGTGTACAAAGCTGTCATCAAAGCAAAAGGTGGATCCTTGGAAGAATCAAAAATCTAAAACTTATTATGGGTTATTTAACATGTCATTGTTGACTACACAATTCCATATTTGTTCTGTTATAACACTCTAATACAATGTCTTCAGTATCAATATAGAATATTAAAAACAATAAAAATAAAGAAAAAACATTGCATAAGGTGTGTCCAGACTTTTAAACGGTATTACTGTATATAGTTTGCATGTTCAGTGTTAATGCATTAAGAGCACCTGATGTGATAAGTTCCCACTTTCTGTCCGTGCACACATCCGGCTCCCACACACAAGCCTTCATCCTCCAGCAAACGCAAACAGTACAGCAGGTCAGGCTCCAGCTGATTTTTCTATACATCCATTCAGTTCATATAGTGAAAGTGGAACAGTATAAAAAATATAATTTTGATGGTTTATTGCATGGATTAAAGGTACAATTTACACATTGCTAGTTACAATAGGCCATAAATGTGTTGGAAATTTCACAATGTACTAACTGAAACAGAACATAACAGAAAGATGAAACATACAATATCTCGAATCCTATGATTTTAACCTTAAAGCAAACAATTACGGAAGGGATTTATTTATTTGTGCTATTTGGTGTCACCCACATAAGGATGCTTTTCATTTCGAGTCTTGTTCATCTTAAGGTTTCTTCCTCAAGTCATCTCAGAGATTTTTCTTTACCACTGACACCTCTGGCCTGCTCATTAAGGAAAAACTAATGGAACTGAATGAATGAACATGGCTTTAAATGGATGAGATTAAAAATGTCTATCTAACACAGCATGCAGTTCAGTGTGGCAGAAAAATGCCACACAAGAAATTAAATTACAGCAAGGATTATTTATTCATTTATTTAGTTTTAATTCCCTCCTTTAAGGCCATTTTCAGGCAACATTGATGGCAAACCAAATTAAAAAATTTTAATCCCCCCCTTTTTTTTAACCTGATTTTAATATAAGTACTGTAAGATGTTATCAGACATACAGTATGTTGTTCTTTAGCTAATTGTATATTATAAGATAAATGCAATTAGTGTTGCATTAGCATATTTAGTTGTCTGACCTCTGCATGTTTTATTGCAGATTGAGACAAATGCAGGCGTGGGAAGGCAAAAATGCCTCCATTCACTGGCTGACAGCTGATTCCAGGTAGGTCACTGAGATCCTCCAGAATCTTCTGGGCATTGTTTCTTATTGCACTCCGGATTAACCCAACCTCCTAGGAAAGTCAAGTTTAAAAAAAAAAAATTCTATTTGAAAATAAAGATTGGAAAATATTTAATAAAACGCATCACATTAAAACACATCACATTAAAACACATCGCACTTGCGAGTAGAGTTCATATGAAGATTGGTTGGGTTTTGGTGGGTCAAGCATCAAATCCACAGCGATTTGTCCGCCCAATGATGCCCACGTAATTGTGGAGAAAAATTTGTGGATGTTGGGAATCACTAATGGGTCAAGGTTCACAAACTCCAAATAGCCTCCCCGCAGACCACACCTGAGCACACAAATGGATTTTGCAGATGATCAGTTGTCAGGTTCATTACTGCAAGTCTCTTAATGAGGATTCTGAACACAAAAAGGTTACACAATAAATGACTAAATATTAATTGAATGTGTTTTCAGAATTGAATGTGTTTTTCATTCCAGTGCAGGTTTAAGGTTCAAGTTATCATCTGATGAATTTCCAACTGTTGTGAGACAGTAGTGCAGCTGCAAATCACAGGGTTATATGAAGGTTCAATATTTTATTGTTTCTATAGTAAAAACTTATTCAAAGGGTCTGTTTTAATGGTAAAATGAATGCTCAATATAATCTAATATTATTTTTTAAATGTTATTATTTAAAAGTTAACCAAAGTTGTTTTATGTTATATTGTTATAACATCTCACCAATCATATTTTATACTGTATTTAAAGAAAGTTAACCTTCTGACCTTTTGATGTCCAAAGTAGGAGATACTTTTTAAAACCCTATTACTTTTAGTTATTAAAAATTATTTAGTGAAATATACAGTAAATCCTCATGGTTTAAGATAAAATAAGACAATCAACTACTTCTTTTATACACCAATCAGACACAACAATAATACCACCACAAGGTGACTTGAATAACATTGATTATCACTGATATACCAGTAAATTGGTGACAAGACCATGGGCACCCAAAACTAATTCATGCCTATGTGGAATAAAGGCAGAAGAGCCAAAGAAGAGCCAACATACAGTAGCACAAACTGCTAAAAACATTTAATACTGGACATGATTCAGAAGACTCAGTGCATCACAGCCTGCTGCATATAGGGCTTAGGAGGCAAAGTGTTTAGCGGGTCCAACCTCCAAATTCCCATGATCTCAATTTGATTAAGCCCGACAAATAAGTCTGATCCATGGATTTTCCACCCTGCAAAACACAGTATCTGCAGCTAATTTCCTGGTGCCAGACACCACAGCATACCACCAGAGGTTCTGTTGAGCCATGCCATGATCAGAGCCACCTCACTGACAAAAGAGGAATATTGGCCTTAATATTCTCAGTTTAATGTTGTAACTAATGGGTATATATACAGTATGTGCCATAATGTATGTATGTGGATACCCAATCATGTGCTTCTTCCCCAAAATGCTGCTACAGTGAAATTAAAATTTTGTAGCACACAACTGTATAGAATGACTTTATTTGCTGTAGAATTACAGTTTTTCTTCACTGGAACCCAGACCTGTTCCAGTGTCACAATATGCACAAGGCCAGCTCCAAAGCCCTGAACACATTTGGGATGAACTGGAATTCTTAATGTTTCCCAGGTCTTCTCACTTCACCTTCTCTGCCTACCCTAATGCCATTGTAGCTGAATGAACACATATCTCCACAGAAACATGTGACACAAAATCTAGTGGAAAGCTTGAGTCATGAGATATTTGAGTGTGTGGATACGTCTGGCAATATGGTACATATATGTTAACTAAAAAATGTCATACTCTCCCAGGACAGTCTTGGAGATGGAGTTAAAGGAGACCAGCTCTATGGTGCTGGAGTATGGAGGACCCATTTCAGACAACACTCTTCTATATGAATAAAACTCAGATCCTTTCCCATACACCATGTCCTGATGCACCTGTCATGACAAAATAAACAAAAGAAGAGAAACCATTTATTTTTTTAAAGAATTAGGTGTGATGATCAGGATCCAGTTAAGGACAATTCTAGTGCTTTGGTGGTGGTATTCTTAAACATAGAATGAAAGATGAAATGAAATGAAAGTTCTTCAAGAATTTGCTTTAATGATAGACCGCTACCTCATCTACCATTAGAAAGAGTCTTTCTTCTGCAGCAAAACGAATCACTTCAGCAATTGAGTCCTTACTCTGGACATGACCTGGTGAAAAACACATGCAACTTTGATTAAAGAGCTTAACTAGGAAATTAAAATGAAAATTTATATTTGTATTTATTTAAATGTTTAAAGCTTGTTTGTGGGTGGTATTATTTATTTAGCACATCCATGTCTGTCATGTTGTGCTGTATAACCTTGAAAATTAATTTGGCCTTTTTAAAAATGCTTGGCGTTTATAATAATAATAATGATAATAATAATAATAATAATTATAATCATCATCATCATCATAATCATCAATAATTAATCTTCAGTAACCACATTATCCTTATTTTAATAATTTTCCTTAATTATTGAAAATATACTATTACACATTTTAAAAATTAAATAAGCATACAAGTAAGCCTGCCATTAGCAGTTATATTTCCATTACCTGTTGGACTTCCTGGATTGATAACATATAACACCATTGGGTTGCATTGCATCCTGGCTATGTTAACAGCTCGGCAAAGTTCTTCAAGTTGAATGGACCAGCCCCGCTCCTCAGACAGGTAATAAGGCACGACAATTCCTCCGTGAGCTTCTACTGCCATGTTAAAAGTGGAGTATGATGGTACAGGACTAAGGACCCCTGTCTTCAGGGAGCCCTCACTTAGAATCAGCAGCTTCAGGACCATCTACAGAGAAATACCTGGATAAATTACTTTTTATTTTTAAAAATAAAAAGTGTGTTATGTAAATTTGTGCTTATAGTTTTGGTGTTTCTCACTATGAGGGCAGTCTGGGACCCATTGGTCATGTAAATGTTGTCAGGATCAGGAACAACACCATCGCGTTTGGTGATAAAATCACATATGGAGGCATGGAGTTCCTTAATCCCACGTGCAACAGTATATGATCCTGGTCATAAAAAAAGACATAATACTAAAACTCATCCTACTAATGATAATATTTTGTCACACTAGTTGTTCTGAAATAGCAATTAATAGTAGTAGTAGTAGTTGCTGGATATTATATATAAGTAAATTAGTTTATTTTTCTAGAATAATTGTAACAATTAGTTTTAAAGGAACAGTTAGGATTTTTGAGTCCTCTGCTGTCTGTGTGGTGACTTGCAATAAAGACCTTGCCACATCCCTTTATAAAACCCTTATTATGAAGAAAAAAAAATCCTAATTTTAAGGAAAAGGTGCAAGGGAGAAGCAGTTTTTTTCATCATGGGGGTTGAGCTAATTTGTGTTAAAGAAGTCTGACTTGAAGAAAGTATCCAGATCCAATTTATTGCAATATTGTTATAAAAGTTTTCTTGAGGTGTATTTGAAATTATGTTACTTTGAGTTAGAAAATAGTCACTAAACACTGCATTTACATATAAGATCCTGTATTACAAGATTACAAGAAATAAATAATAAATGTAGGGCACTGGAGAGCATGCAATATCTTTTTCTTCTTGTTCTTCTTGTTTTTCTTCTTTTTGCTGTGGTCGTGTGGTCGTCACAGCAGACCATTTGTCTCCATCTAGGTCTGTCTACCACACCTTCCCTTGTCACTCCAACCTCCTGCATGTCCTCCCTCACCGCATCCATAAACCTTGCAACTGCACCATAAACCTTGTAACCCACTCTCCCTCTCATTTACATACATGTACTCCATCTTGCTCCTACTGATCTTGTACAACGGTGCATCCCTCCACCTCTCTTGACTTATCTCAACCTACTCTTGCTGCTGATTACAATAGCATCTGCAAACATCATAGTACATGGGGATTTTTGTTTAACCTCATCCATCAACCTGTCCATTTTTTTATGTTGCCCTTCCTTCACTAACTTTTTAAGCAAAATTATCTATAATATTTTGATAAATCTTCTTTTTAAGTGGTTTTGGTTGTCTAGTACTGTTGCAATAATAAGATATTCTATAAAGTCATTTAAACAGATCACCAATGCTCCCGCCTGCACATGTTCCCAGAATCTTTCTCGCCCTCTCTCTTGCATCCAAGGGTAACCTCTCATCATTCAGGAGGGAAGGGTAGAAACAAGCAGCCAGGACCTGCACCACAGTCCCACAAACACATAAAAAAAAAAAAAACACAAGCATTACAATTCACAGTCCCCAGACCACAGTGCTATACAGTAAATTCATTTTCTCTGGTTAATGTTTTAGTGGGTAAGAGCAGGGTTGTCCTGTTCAGTTTAGTTTTAACTTTTCAAAATGAATCTCAAAGTTCATGCCCCTTTTTACCTGACGAACAAAGGTGATGGGCTTTAATCCCATTCTGTGGAAATCAGCAGATGAAACATTGAGAACAGATTTATAGTGTTTCTTCAAACCCTGTAAAACAAAGCAGCACCACACATTCACAACACAGAAATCTCAAAAAGAATAAGTTCTCAAAATCTGTGTGTGTTGTTCAAATGCAGAAGCACTATTAGTGACCATGAATGTATTTATAGTGATAAGGTCTTACAGAACAAGTGCCAGTTACATGCATACCTAAATTAGAAAATACATTCTAATTCTCACTTAAAACTTTTAAGTGATTGTAACATGTAATAAAAATGGATTGGTTACTATCAATGCACAAAAATAATTACTGTATTTTTTAATAACAAAAATTGGGAGACAGAGGATATTTTGCCAGGCAACAATCAATAAAAAGAAAAACTAACTAAACTTTATTATCACTTTTTGTCATATGCTCCCCATAGTTTTTGCAGTGTTAAATGATAATAATAATAATGATGATGATTAATTGGTTGATTGAATTTTCTGAGACCTGACAACAGGTGTGATTACTTGCTGTTTGTAATATTGTAAATATTTAAAAAAGGCATTAAGACTTCTGCTATGTGACCATTTTAACTGCTTTCACTCACTCACTCATTATCTACAATATATCGCTTAATCTTGTATACAGGGTCGCAGGGGCCTGGGCCCTATTCCAGAAAACATAGGGCACATTGGCAGGGTAGACCCTGGACAGGGTACCAGTTCATTCGCAAGGCACACACTCATTCACACGCTATCTGGGATTTGGAAATGCCACTTAGCCTAATCTGCATATCTTTGGGCTGTGGGAGGAAACCGGAGTACTGGAGGGAACCCACCAAGCACAGGGAGCACACAGAGCAGGAATCAAACCTGGGAGTGAATCGAACCCAGACCCCGAAGGTGCAAATCGACAGCGCTAATCACTAATCCACTGTGCCACTACTAACATGTAAGTAATTTAGCTAACTTGTTCCACTAACATGCCATAACATGCAATCAATAATTTAGTTGACTCTGATTATTTTATTCCTTAATGTTATAAGTTTGCCACCTAAAGTACATATGTGTACAAAGTTCAGCCTGTCTAACTCCTCAAGTTCTATTACCTTTTTTGTACTTTCTTGGTTACTGATTCCAAACACAGACAGAGACACAAGACAGTTTTATAAGGTTAATCATAATAAGGCTCGAAAGCTCATAAGTAAGTTATTCAGAATTGCCCTGACCAGTCTGGTTCAGCAAATGTTACTGTGACACTTATACAAATATCATATTATTTGCAATTCTATTTTTCTTTAATTTAATTAGTGTAAACACAAATCATTATGTAGTATGAAGCCCATGTATATAGGTTCCCCTTGTGCCACACAGGTGCCTATGGCCCCTCTGAGCATGATTACACAAGATCTCTGGGAGCGTGCGTGTCTGGCACCAGGGCATTGACAGCAGGTCATGTAAATATTATGGGTATTGGGGTGGGGTCTCTATGGATGAAACTTATTTGTTCAGCACATTCCACAGATGCTAAATTGGCCTAAGATCTGGGAAGTTTGGAGGCCTGATCAATAGCCTTGAACTCTTTACTTGCTAGGCCCCAAACACAGCAATCTGTGATATACTGAGTATTCTGGTTCTTTTACTGTCATGGCTGCATTTTTCCCTGCCAGCTACATTGGCTTTGCTGTAGGATTGGACTGGGCAGGCTGGTCTTTGGTCCCCACAGGCATAAATGAGCCTAGGGTGCTCTTAATCCTTTTTATCACAAATTTATTGATATATAATAATCAATGCTATTTAATTTACCAGGTGGTGGTGTTAATGTTTTGTATGATATAAAAATACAAAAATACTTAGATTAGAGTTTTTTTTACATACTAAAGTGTTGAAAAAAGCACAACATGACAACGTTTGTTTAAACCCATTTATTAAGTGATCAAAAATACTGGAACAAGGTAATTAAAAGTTTCGCATTGCTCAGATGTGCCTTGCTTGATTGACTGTTAAGATAATGAGTAGCTCTGAATTTCTGACCTTGATTTGTGGCCTGGGCTTTGTCTGGAACTACTGCATTTGTTATTTAAAATGATAAACAAAAAAGTTGATAAGAGGCAAAGCATTTTGAAGCAGAGCTGAGTGGCAAGCTGGAAAGGGGATCTTCCTACAGTACATGAGTACAGGGGAAATGTAATTGTCTTTTTTAAGCCCTTTCTAAACACATGACTAAAAAAATGACTAAAAGGTAAACTACATTTGCATAATAAGCCTCCTTCAGGACTATTTGCTCTTATATTTTCCTCACCTTAAAATTGTGAGGTAAATATAAAAAAAACTGACCTTTGTCTTCTCATAATCATCCAAACCCAAATGTCTTCAATGTATGTCAAAAGGAAAGAAAAACAATTACTCTTTTTTTCTTTACTTCTTTTTTACTCTATTTGTTTTACTTGTGTTTACATAAAATGTTATGCACATTAATTTATTATAAAAGCTTGTTTTAATATTGCTAGAATGTACACATTGCTATTGTAGCAATAATATCTTGAAACTTTGCCAACATTTAGAAAACATAAGACTGTTCAGATTGTCTTACCTGTTCAAATTCTCCCATCATTTGTCCTGCAAATTTGTCCAAGATGTCCTGTGCTGAGACACAAAGACCTTTAAAGTTTGGATTGATTTCTCTTAGGAGAGATATCCTCTTCATATTTCCTCCTGAGTATTGCATTGATAGGTGAATATGCAGAGGAAAGGATATTTGAGTCACCAAAAAGCAAATGTGTAACAAATGCATTTATTTTTATCTAGCTCAAATAATTAACTCACCACAACCTTACTGCCAGAAGACATTCACAGTCAGAGAGCAGAAGAGAACATACTGTCAGGCATGTGCCTGTGATGGACATGCGCCCAAATCAATATCGCTCCTCGCTCACTCCGAAACACACTAGTTAGGCGGCCTTAATGATTCCAGGCTTCTCCCCGCGCTATAAAACACAGCGGAGAGTGAAGCTTGGGGTCTGTTGGGTTGATGAGGACTTTACGAAGCGGTGTGAGTGCGACGTGCGCAGAACGCGGAAGAGCAGCAGGCTAGCGGGGCAATGGAACTCGCCCCAGGGACTTCAAAGAGGCGAGTACGCCTTTGATCGCCACGACGAGGACAGCCGCGAGCCCTCCTTTAACCCTTTCCTACCCCATTTTTTCCAAATAAATTACCCTTTTCCCCGTAAGACCTTGCCTCCTTTTCGTGCTTTATGGTGCCGCCCATGCAACATGGATCGAACCCGTTACAATACATATGACCCACTCGTAGAATGATAACATATACTGTGTGTACTGATTGGTCTAAGTTAAATATTTCTTTTAGGTTTCATGGGTCAGGAAAACTACTGCCTACATAAACTACTGATCACTTTGCACTTCACAGTACACTTGACATCACCATGACCAGACATTAACCCTTGTGTGGTGTTCATATTTTTGTTTATCAGCCGGTGTTCCAGATCTGGTGGACCTGCTGCATTTTGTAGTTTTTAATTCAACAATGTTATGTTAAAATATCAACAGATGTTTACTTCATCCTGAATATAAGCAATATACAATTGAATGAATTAAAGTGCTACTCGTTTTTTCACCCTTTTTTAAAATAAAATGTAATCAATATGATTTTTTTTACCAATTTTACCAGATTTACCAATTAAGTAACTATTGATTATGATTTAAATGTAATTTTACACAACACAAGCTGAACCATGTCAGTCTAGTCAACACATTAGCCCCACTGAACACATTGCCTTTTCATACCAGTCTATACAACACATAAGAGGGCACACAAAGGAGTTTTACTGTGTATGTGGTGCATACATACTTCTTGATGCATGTACATAGGTCCACACACTTTACAGCACTACTTTTTGTTGTTGCTGGCCGCAACCTAATAGCCCCAGGGCTGTAAAATAGGGGGAGGTGGTGTACTATATATTTAGTGATAATTAGTTTCAGCCAAATCATTAAAACTAACAATGGCCTATGGTGTTGCGTCTTCATATGAAATAATGAGACGGAGGGGAGACTGCCGGTTCATTCGTTTTACTATCAATTCGCACGGAGAGAAAACACACTTAACATTTCACATAACAGTGCAGCAGTACATCTGCGCATGCTCAGGAAGCACTGCCACAGCACACTACTGAAAGTAGATCCAAACTTGGCACTCTTTGAGAAGGGGTTGGGACTCTTTTGAGAAGGGGTTGGGAGGTGTTAATTGTTGGCTACTTGTCCGTCAGAGCCTGCCTGATTCATATTTCATCAAGGAAATCTTTTACTCACTCACTCAACTTCAATACCACTTTAACCTGCACCCTAAAAAATACTGGGTTAAAAACAACCCAGTTTGGGTTGTTTTTAACCCAGCTGCTGGGTAAATATTGGAC
>JAOVVB010000043.1:2549870-2565414 GCA_028570985.1 Heterobranchus longifilis
GTCCATTGCAGGACACACACACACACACACACGCTTATTCACAAATTCTGGATAATATGAAAACGCCAGTGAGAAGATAGAGGTGGGGTAAAAATCGATTCGGTTATTAATTGCGATTCTTTTGTGTAGTGATTCACATATCGCCACAATAACTACAAAATAGATTCATAAAAGTTATTTTATATTTATAATAGGGATGAAACGGTCAATCGGTTAGTAACCAGAACCTGTTTTTGTTTGATTTCCCGTGACCATTGATCATCTGATCAGCCTCAGAGTGCAGAAGCTTCCAAGTGGCGTTTGCAAGTTACGCTATCAAAAATCGTTTGCAATAAAAGCCTTTTTCTCTAAACTCTGTAGGTGAGTCAGCCTCAAATCCACTCGTTACACACGCTTACACTAGTCTTAAACCGATATGAGGGTTAATATTAGTCAAAAATCAAATGCGCTTGCGTGGTCGCAGCCACTCGACCCGCCCTCTCACTGTCAAATTTTGAGACTTTGGAGGTGTCTAAGGAGCTAAAACGGCACTATTTATAATCCTACAGGGGGTACACTATGAACTATTTACACATTTCAATCCTGTGTAGTAGGAATTATTTGCAAAGTTTGTTCAGGAATAATAATTATGGCGGAGGACAGAGATAGAGTGCTGAGTGCTGCTCAGTTAAATGTTAAATTCTCCTACATGAAGATGGTTTGTATGCTGCGCTTGGTTTTTAAATAAGAAAAGCTATGTTATAAGGAACTGGCTACATTTAATTGATCATGAAGGCTTAAAATTGTAACAAACTCGGGGAGAATTTATTCTGGAAATTTATAGAATCACGATCGAGGTATGTATTGTGATAATATTGTATCGGGAGGTGACTGGTTCTTCCAATCCCTATCTATTAGCCTAATCTGCATGTGTTTGGACTGAGCGAGGGAACCGGGGTACTTGGAGGAAAGCCACCAAGCACTCCACCAAAATCTATGCACTGGAATTGAACTCTCAACCCATGCCACCACGATACAAACAATCGGCTTC
Source organism: Heterobranchus longifilis (assembly GCA_028570985.1). Taxonomy (NCBI): domain Eukaryota; kingdom Metazoa; phylum Chordata; class Actinopteri; order Siluriformes; family Clariidae; genus Heterobranchus; species Heterobranchus longifilis. The sequence continues at coordinate 2,550,901 of JAOVVB010000043.1, forward strand.
AAGACATTTCTCGGGTCTCTACGTTTATTCTGTTCATCACTCACAACTTTAGTTCCCACTCGCAAAAATACACTGATTAATGTGTTATTTTATTCTGTTGAACTAGTTAACTGATAAACACTGTGGCCTCACATCTCCAAGATCAAGGCTTCGATTCCCACCTCGGGGTCTTTGAGCATGGAGTTTACATGTTTGGGGGGTTTCCCCCGCATGCTCCGGTTTCCTCCCAAAGTCCAAAGACATGCAGATTAGGTTAACTGGAGTTGCTAAATTCCACTGTAGTGTGTGAATGAGTGTGTGTGTGCGCCCTGCGATGGATTGGCACCATGTCCGGGTGTACCCCGCCTCGTGCTCCAGGTCTCTTGCGACCCTGCACAGGATAAATGCTATAGAGACTGAGTTAGTTAACTGTTAGCTAAACACCTCCTTTAAATACTGCTAAGGCTTAATCAAATAATGAGTGCATGAACATGATGTTCAGGTTCATCAACAACTTCCTAAAGTCAGAACTCCACACATGAAGGATTTCTGAACCATCTGAAAGCAAATGTTTTCTCACAGCCTGTAAGATGCTCTCTTATTTCTTTCCTTCAGTCTCTGGCAGAGTTCGAGCTGCGTGCGGTGAAGTATGAGATCAAGTCGCCTCGCTGCCACGAGCTGTGCGTCATCAAGCCGCCACACGACACGCTGACCTTTACCTTCCGCAGCGAGCAGGAAGCCCAGGAGTGGGCCACAGTCATGATATCATCGCTGAGGGAAGCCCACAGAGGTCAGATTTTTTATTTATTTATTTCCCCCCCCCCATTTTGATGCTGCTTTTAACCCTCTGACTTACTTGCCCTCATTTCCCTTGACACCACCTGGACATCATTCTGATCCAAAGTTGTTTATACGGTCAATTCAGACCAACAATTAAAAACTAGGAAGATTTGTTAATTTAAGACCAAGACTTCAGAAGACTAATGGAGTCTTGTTTAATGTAAACAATGGGGTACCAAGACTTATTGATTGAAGACAAATACTTTCGAAGTTATAAAAAAGTCTTTATCAATGAAAAAGTCGTTGTCTTCCAAAGTCTTCATATGTCTAATTCTTCAATCAGCAGGTCCTTGTAACTCTTTGTTTTCAATTAAGAAGTCTACAGAAGTCTTCTGTTTTAGTCAATTAGTTCAAAAAAAGAACTAAATAATTATTTTAAATACATTTGCTATATACATCACTTTCCTGTTCCTACATCCTTTACGTCAAGTGGCGTAGAAATAGATACACATTCAGACACACACACACACAGATGTGTTGTGTTGTGCAAGCAGCAGAGCTGCAGATACACACAGACACGTCTTAACTGGTGCAGACACACAGCTGCACTGATAGACACATGGAAACAAGAACAGATGGACAAAACGTAAACAAGAGTACACGCACAGCCGGACGCACATAAGCAAGTGCAGATACAGAAAAATACCTGCATAGAACCAGAGAAACATCTAACTGATTGTTGAAAGCTGGAAGATGAATAAAACACACTATGTAGTGGAAGCTGAGCTGCAGTGCCTGTTTCTTCTGTGTTCCAGTGGCAGGCATCCCCTCTCAGCCCACTGATGACGCAGTAAACTATCTGCAGCCTGTGGAGCAGAGCACAACCTTGTCTTTATCAGCTAAAGGTAAGCGAAATGAGGAACCTGCTCGTCACCACACCCGACCGGAGGGGTCACGTTCTTCTACAACTTCTGTTATAGCTGTGGTTCCCAAAGTGTGGGACATAAGATTAAGTTTAAGTTCCTGTAAACTATTTCTGATGAAGTATTTACATGAAGAAAGTAACCAGAGCTAATAAATCAAAGCCACGGGATTTATACAATGTGATATTCTTTCCCTTATCTTAGTCTCGTGTGTTGATCAAAGGTGTGATTAAAGGTTTACACGGGTGTTCAAACTGTCGCACAATCTTTTTAACTTTGGGAACGGCTTTGGACACATTTACAATTTTTTTTTTTTACCAAATGTTTTTTTTTCCGTTTTTTTTAACTTACTAACTTTTTAACTTAGTACAATAAAAAACAACATGTTCTGTAGAATACTGTGTATTTAAATTGTGCCATTTATTTATCTTTCTTCCTGAACACCGTCACTTCTTTAGAGGATCTATGTGCCGAGCTGGCCAGAGCCATTGAGGCCGGAGATGCTCAGGCAGCAGTGCAGCACGCCACATCGCTGGCACGGCAACAGATGGCGCTCACTATCCAGCCGGCACGAAAGGATTCTGAAGACGCAGAGATCAGGCGAGGTTTTTTTTTAAACCATTTAAACCTTCTGCAGTGGGACCTTCTTGGGACTTCCTAGACACATTTGTGCTCTGACACCTTTCACGGCAACTCAGTATTTAATATTTATGAATGTTTTCTATACACTTAGCAATCTTGTAGCGTTAATAAACTCACATCCTGGGTTGCGTACCGTTGTAACTTCCTGCTCCTTTAATATCTCAGGATCAGTAAATAATTTAAGTAGGAATTAACACCTCACCGTGTTGTGTCTGCAGCTTAGCAGTTGCGGTCGAAGATGCCACGTCGTCCTGTTGCGTCACGGTTAAAATCCTCCCTCACATGACTGTGGCGTCTCTCAAGCAGCAGGTAAGCGAGAAAGCGAAACGCTTTGTGCATGTGCATATGAAACGACAGTGTTGTATCCGACAGCTCACACCATGTCAGAATGTGACAAATGAGTTTAAATCAGTCCTGTCACTTGCTGTTCCTAACCCCTGCCTCTGTCCCAGATGTTCGCCGAATATGGTTTCCACCCGCGAGTACAGCGCTGGGTCATAGGGCAGTGTTTGTGCTCCGAGCAGCGTTCCCTGGCGTCGTACGGCGTGTGTCGAGACGGAGACACGGCATTTCTCTACCTCCTCTCAGCGCGCCACGCCCGCCTCAGCCGTCTACAGTGCCAGCAGGACCAGGAGAGTGCCCTCCTAACACCCGCGCCCAAGCCGCCACCCACCCCGCAACCGGCCAGTCACGACTGGAGAGGATACAGCACCCTGCCACCTCGACTCCATCACTCCAACACAGGTGCGGCTTCAAGCAGCGGTCCAGTCAGTGCTTTAAAACATAGTCACTCTTCATCGCGTGGACAGGAATTTAAAGGGGAATAACCTAGATCTGACGGACACCTCTTTGCTTTATCACAGAGATCTGGTTTTTAAGGCAGTGGTGGCGAAAGTTCAAAGTCCTCTAAACCCTCTCTGCTCCCTCTCACAGTCACAAAGTCATATTGATTTGGATAGAACTACAATAAGCATAATCAGATAAACAAGGGAAACATCCCATAATGCTCTGATATACATGTACACATGATAATCAAGGCAGGCTAGCTTTTTTTATTCACCACTGCAAAACCTCCCAGACAATTTTTTTTGCGTGGTAGCGCATGGCGGCACGTATGTGACGGCGATGTTGTCTGTGTGATTGTTTTTTGAATAAACAGGAACCAGTGGGAGCGGAGCCGGGAAGCACAGCATCGGTGACATCATGAACCTGGACAGACTGCAGCTGGCTGGACCTGGAGTGAGACCGACAAACCCGCAGGTACACACAATACACACACATTTTAATAAGACTAATAAGCACTAGAGAAGCTTTCCCTGCATTTTGGAGAGTTTTTTTTTTTTTGAGAAATTTTCTCCTGTAAACCACCAGCGAGTGCAAGGAATGCATCTCAATAGCAATAGCATCTCATTCACTCACTCCATAAACAGACTAACATACAGAGAGAGATCCACCGGTTCAAGCGGCACTAACTGATATTTCTGCTTTTCCTCCCCTCTAGCTGGGTTGGTCGTGTCCTTCCTGCACGTTCATAAACAAGTCGACGAGGCCCGGCTGTGAAATCTGCAGTACAGAACGACCCACTCGACCAGAGCTCAGCGCGTCTGAGGAGGTGGCTCTTCTCCTATAAGAGCTCTCCGACCCACACTGTGAACTTTTTCAGCCATAAGCAGGCCAGTATAGACATGGAAAAGACACACCCATGTGCACACATTCAGCTGACACACGATTCATCGTGCTGAGTGAGGACTGAATGCGAGGTGAGAAAACTCGTCCCTGAACTCCCCGACCTAGCTAGGAATCTCTAGTGCATGTCATGTGCTACGTCGTTGTTTCTGAGCCACCGTCGCTCCGAGACGTTCCTGTCACGCCCGAGTCGAGAGGAGATGAAGACGACGAGGATGAAACTTGATGGCGGAGATCATCGAACATCAGCTGCTTTGCTGTCCTCCAAGCGCATCGTTTAGTGTTTTTACACAGAAACAGCAGATTGAATTTTTCTTTAAAGTACCCCTGAACTTTAAAAAAAAATTTTTTTATAGTAAGCAATAAACACCGAAAACACAGGTGACATGCTGTTTTTGCCAACATGTGCTTGATTGTTTTCCATTCACACCATGTTTAGAGCTGTGAAGTGTCTCTAAACCAAGTCACAGCAAACCGAAAACTCCTCGGAAAATTCCCGTAAATCACGTGGAACGCGCACTCCTCAGGTCCCCATTCAGGCTGTTACTATGGTGATGGCGATTTATTAGAAAGAGCACATTTAATAAATGTGTGACTGTTCTGTCAAGACCTATACAGTTAAACAAGATTAATCGATAACCGTCTGGCAAGTCAGCAGCACTGTAGACCAAATAAGCCCTGATATCTGATATCCAAGTGATTATGCTAAATGAATCGAAGAGAATATGAAACTGGGACACAATGAGACTCAGATACTGAAATCCCTTTTTGACGAATGGTAGAACAAGAAGAAAAGTGCTTATAATATTGTGTTAAAATTTATCTGAAAGGATTTACGATAGTTCTCATGAATGAGTGTGTCTAAAGGATTTAGGTACAATTTAAAGAGTAATACTGACAAAGGGGGGAGGAGATGCTAGAATATAGAATCTTGAGTCATTTATACTATGGCCTGTTCAGGGATACTTTAAATGTAATGAAAGACATACAGGCGGTTAATTCATCTATTCATTTGTAAATATGTCACTCATAACCTCGTCTTCGCCACAGCCGAGAATCAAATCCCTATCCGAGTGGCTTCTTTTTCAGTTTATTTAAGGTTTTACACTAATTAAGACTGTGGTCGGATTTTTTTTTAAAGGATTCATTGCTGGTGCAAGCTACACCTTACGAGTGTAACAGTTTTCTTAAAGCTTAATTTGCAAAATTAGAGCAGGTTTGCCAGATTCCTGCAGTACGAATTGTAATGAGACGAAAATCCTACTTGCATCTTGATTATTGACTTGGATTGTGCTTCTGTTTTTTTGTTTTGTACTGTTTTATCTTCCATGAAACTGTTATTGCAGATAGTTACTGGACCTCAGTTTGTTGTTGTTAAAAAATGATAAGGCAAGGTCAGGAGCCTGATGTAGCAGCTCAGTAAAATGCTCTTCACCAGACATGCAGTAAATAGCATAAAAAAAAATGAATCCTGCTGAAAATATGATTTACACAAATCCAAAGCCTGTTTAACTATACAGTGTCAGAGTTTTTACTTGTACCACACAAGCTCATGATTGTAAATGATTGCATTTATTATATAATTTGAGTAAGTTATATTTGGTGTTTATTTTATGGACAATAAAATTGAAATGAGAACAAATATGCACTTGTCTTTTCATCTAACCATCATTGAGTACAGTGATCAGCTATAACATTAAAGCCATCTGCACAATATTGTCCAGGTTCACCAAAACAGCTCTGAGCCATCCAGACCTGGCCTCCACAAGACATCTGATGGTGGTCACCCAGGACGTGACAAAGAGCAGATCCTTTAAATCATGTAAGTTGTGAGGCGGGACCTCGGCAGATTGGACATGTCTGTCCAGCAGGTGCCACAAATGTTCAACTTGATTGAGATCTAGGAAATTTGAAGGTCAAGTCAACACCTCAAACTCTTTGTTCCTCATATTCCTTAAACCATTGCCGAACATTTTGGTAGTGTGTACACATTATTCTGTTGAAAGAGGACACTGCCAGTTAGGGAAAAAAAATTAAATTGGTCAATCTGTCTGTCTAACTGTCTGATGTAGGATCAGCCGAAGTGGTGTCAAGTCCACTGCAGTCGTTCCTGTGAAGATTCAGCAAGTAGAACACCTGATCCTTGAAAATTGACAGATACCTTGTCGCCAACTTGTGTAAGATATGTATCTGATATATTGTTCACAAACGCAACTTTGACCTTGGGAGTTATTGTCCCATCCCTCTTACAGTCCTGACCTTGCTCTAAACAGTTTTCATAAGCGTTTCAGATGTGAAGCAGGCAGTCTGATCATGGCTCTGTCATACTGAGAAAACGTTCTACATTGATAGTGTCCAAGCACTATTGAAATGCTGTATTTTTGTTTGTTTGTTTGTTTGTTTTTAAAAAAAGAAAAATCACTAACAAGAATTAAAATGGTGAACCTTGGCGTTGTTAAGGCTAACTAGCCCATAAGCAGGTATTTAATGAAGAGTAAAACATAGTGTTAGCATATACATTTCATTCATCTTATAATAAATAATATCATATAAATTGGGAGCTAATTATCAAAAGTGAGGGCGACATAAGAAATGTAGCTGGCTTGAATATCAACAACAAACCTTAAGTTTACCTTAAATAAATGAATTAATACTAACACAATATTTTATATAATTACCCCTGCAATGTATAATGCTAAATTGCTACGTGAGGACAGTCACAGACAGCAAATGAAACATTAAGCACTTTTGTAAGCACTTTTACAAGTCGCTCTGGATAATAGCATCTGCCAATTGCCTAAATGTAAATGTAAAACTATTTTAGTTGTCAAAGGTCCTGATAATATTTTCATATTTAGGTGCAAATGGTGTGAAGTGGTTAGCACTGTCCCCTTGCACCTCCAGGGTCCGGGTTCGATTCCCAGCCAGGCTCGATTCTCGTCTCTGTGTGCATGCAGTTTGCATGTTCTCCCTGTGCTTAGTGGGTTTCCTCCCACAGTCCAAAGATATGCAGGTTAGGCTAATTGGATAAAGCGGTATAGAAGATGAGTAATGAGTGAGTGAGGTGCAAATGGTAATTTAGTTCTGCCACATGTTTAGGTATTGTAAAACAGTTTTCTGCAAATGTATTAGATTATTGAAGGTAACATTAAGTTACACATTACAGCCAAACTTCAGGACACTTCCTCTCCTTCCCTAGCTAAATTTTCCAGCCTAACAGCCGAAGAAATTCAGCATGTCATCTTGTCCTCCAATCCCACTACCTGTTCATTAGACTCAATTCATTCCACAATGCATCAGGCCATCTCACGAGACCTCCCCCCCCTTCATCACAACCATCAGCAACCATTCCATATCATCTGGTGATGTTCCTAATGCATTTAAAAGGGCAAGTTAAGAAACTTATTCCTGGACCCAGCAGACATCAGTAACTATGGCACTTCTTTTTTTTCCTTTCAAAAATTCTTGTTTACAATTGTAGACTCAATGTTTACAATCAATGTCTCTTTATCTCTTCCAGAGCAACCTTAATGATCCTAACTAATCAGGATTCAAAGAGGCACATCCACAGAGACTGCCCTTTTGTCTGTCACTAAGAAGCTCCATGCTGTTAGATGAGCTAAACTGTCATCTCTGGTGTCCCACAGGGCTCAGTACTTCTCTCTTAGCACTTCTTTCAGGTCCTCTTTTGTTCTCCCTCTACACCCGGTCTCTTGGTGACGTCCTATCCTTACATGGCTTTTCATACTATTGCTATGCTGGTGCCATGCAATTCATTCTATCCATTACCTCCCTTAAACATTTAGGTTTCCACCCGGATCTCAGCATGTCCAGCATGTCCAGCTTATTCTGGATGGCAGCTCATCAGCTGAAACTCAGTAAAACTGAACTGCTGTTCATCTCAGGGTGTAGTGGTTATCACTGTCGCCTTGCACCTGGGTCTGTGTTCAATTCCCAGGTTCGATTCACGTCTCTGTGTGCATGGAGTTCTGTGTGCATTTTCTCCCAGTACTTGGTGGGTTTACCCCTGTACTCCGGTTTTCTCCCACAATCCAAAGACATGCAGATGAGGCTAATTGGCGTTTCCAATTGCCCGTAGTGTGTGAGTGTGTGTATGTTTGTGTGCCCTGCAATTGGCACCCTGTTCAGGGTGTACCCCGCTTCGTTCCCTAAGTCTCCTGGGATAGGCTCCAGGCCCACCGCAATGAGTAAGTGAGTGTTCAGGCAATTAATTCCTGTCAGGATCTTATGGTCTCCCTGGACAACAATCAGATTACTCCTTCAGTCATTGCCCGCATCCTTGGGGTAATTTTGGACAATCAACTGTCAGTTGCTGACTGCACTCGCTCTTGTTGATTTCTTCTTTACAACATCAGAAGAATTCATCCATTTCTCTCCACACAGGCTACTTGTTCATTCCCTTGCAACTCACTCCTGGCAGGTCTACCTCTGTGCACCATTCATCTTCTGCAGCTGATCCAGAATGCATCTGCATGGCTAGTTTTCAACCTTCCTAAGGTCTCCCATACCACCATCGCTCCATGCACTGGCTTCCTGTAGCTGCCCGCATCAAATTCAAAACATTGATGCTCGCATACAAATAAAAAAAATGGCCCAGCACCCACCTTTCATCTCTAATCGCACCCTGCACTGCACCATGTTTCCTCCGATCCTCCAGCACTGTACAGCTGGTTCCACTATCTCTCAGGAAACGAGGAAGATATGCATCTAGACTGTTTTCTGTTCTGGCACATAGGTGAAAGGATTGGATTTTCTCTAGATGTCCATATAGCTGAGTCACTGGTAATCTCTAAGTGACGATTAAAGACCTATCTGTTTCTTAAATATTTGGGTTGATTCTCCGCTTTAAAAAAAAGTGTTTCCAACAGTGTTTCATTGATGGTACTTAGTTAATGCCTGAATACAAATGTAAATTACTGCTTCATGTTCGTTCATTGTCTGTACACCATACTTAAAATAACAATTTGTCAGATTCATTAAGATTAATTTATTTAACACACATGATCATTCCTTCTAATATTAATTTCTGCAAAAACAAGGAATGTGACGAGGAGAATGCTTACTCTCTCATAGAGGAGTGCATATACACTAGTCACACTGCACACAAACCCCTGGGCCTTTTTTGAGATGAGGAAAGACTGATACAGTCCACCCTTAACACCCTTGCCCCTACTCCACCTGATTGGGACTTTCTATTGAAGAAGACATACTTTAGTCAGTGCTTTCTCTCATAGAGAAGCACATATGCACTAGATGACCTGCTCTTTAATACGTTTGTCTCAGTGGTCAGGGTGACCAGATCGTCGTCGTAAGTCATCCACTCCAGAGGTTTGTGACTGGAACAATCACTCACATAATGTCCTGAAAAATAAAATACAAGCATAGTACAAACAGATCACTTTAAATTGCTTTCATTATAAAGTATGTAAAATACTGTGGGTATAGAAGAGAATCACCCCCTTTAAAATAATCACATTTTGCAGCCTGGAATGGAGACAGTCACAGTCTTATCTAGCTGTAATTAACTCAGTCCAACCTTTCACATTCAAGTGAACGATATAACACCAACATGTCAAAAATAAATAAATAAAAAACAATCACTGATTTGAAAAAGGATCAACCTCTCATAAAAATTATTGTAAATTAAATCAGGTGAAGGTAATCACCTTCTCGATGTCACACAAAGCTTTGCACATCTAGACTTTGCAACGTTTGTGCACTCTTCTTTGCAGAACTGCTCAATGGTGACCGTTTGTGGACTGCAGTCTTCAAATCATTCCACATATTTTCAGTAGGGTTTAAGTCTGGGCTTCATGCAAGGTCATTCACCTTTTCTCCTTCAACCACTGTTTGTTCCATTTTACTGGGTCATTGTCATGCTGGAAAGTAAACCCCCATCCATTTTCTTTCTATCCTGACAAGTGCTCCAGTCTCTGCTGCAGAGAAACACCCGCATAACAGGATATTACCACTTGCTTTACTGTAAATGGTGTTATTTGGAAGGTGAGCTATATTGGATTTCTGTCAGACATATCATTTGGTGTTGTGGCCAAATGGTTACATTTTTTTTAATCTCATTTGACCACCTGCATTTTTGCAAAGCTCAGTCGTGACTACACGTGGCCTTTCTTGAGGACGGGCATTTTCTTGCAGCTCTCCCATTCAAGCCACACTTGTGGAGAATTTGTACTATTGTTGTTACATTGACACAATGGACACTCTTTGTCATAAACACCTGCAACTGCTTCAGAGTTGCTGTAGGCCTCTAGCCTTTCTGACCAGGTTTCCTCCAGGCTCTTTCATCCAGTTTGGAGAAACGTTTGGATTCAGGTGTGTTGTACCCAATACTTCCCACTTCTTAATAATGAACTTCACTGTGTTTCTAGGCTGTAATATAGTCTTTTTTTTTTTTTCCTTTTTTTTTTTTTATCCATCTCCTGACATGTGCCTGTGCACAAGTTTATCCCAAGGATATTTTTACAGTGCCTTGCTACCCAGAGTTGATTGTTTACTTCAGATGCTCTACCAGGGACTAAAATGCTCTAGCTTGAGCTAATCAAAAAGTTTAAAGTTTGTGTGCTGTTGAGAAAACGATTAGTTTCAACTGGCTGAGTTTATAAGTCATTTTAGGAGGGGTGATCCTTTTCCAAATCATTGATTTGTATTTTAATTTTTTGGTATTATATCTCATTTGGATGTTAAAAGTAGCACTGAGTAAATACACACTGGATTAAAAAAAGGTGTCCGTCTTCCTTTTAGACTGCAAAGCAACAAAATGTGATTATTTTAAAGGGGTGATTTTTTTCTGTAACCACTGTATATGGTTCACAATAAAGCATGCTTTCCTAATTATTTAATAAATATGCAGGCTATATTTATAAATGTGCGCTCATATCTTACCGCAGAATGTTGTGCTTCCAAAATGGCTCAAAACACTGATCAGTCGATAGGTGGCGGCTGATCCACTCTATAAACACAATACAAAGGCAGATCACATACAAACACTTAACTTGTACACTGTTCAGTTCTCCTTGCTAACGCTCTCCTACTGTATGTTTCTCACTTCATCATTCGTTATGTCTTTCTGTCTCTCTCTCACCAGTTCATTTCTGTCTGTTTGTCTTTCCTCAGCTTTGATGTCCTCTACATGAAGAAGGAAGGCATAAAGGAAAGATTAGCTCATCTTGACATAATCTGGATATGATTTAATTATATTGACTGGAAACAAGAAAGATCATTCTAGGACTGAAGATACACCTACCTATTCTGGTTGCATCTGATTGAGGAAAACAGTTTATGTGCAGCTCAGGTTGGATGTCCACTGGCATCTGCTGCTTGATGACCGTGTTATACTCAGTCATTTTGAACCTGTTTAGCTGCACAATCAGAAACCTGGGGAGAATATAAATAAATAAATTAATTATACGTGATGGCAAAGTAAAAAAAAAAAGCTAAACCAGGAAATGTGCCTTGAATTGAGTCAAATCCTTTTCTTGCTCAGGCCTCTTAGGCCCAAGTGTGACTACAAAGACCAAGTGAATCCTACCAAGATGAAAAATGTCCCATACGCTAAACACTGCATATGTGAAAATGTTTTTGTGTGTGTGACAGCCTTACCTGGGCAGAGTTTGAAATGTCAAACTTAAGCTGGCACTTATTCCTCCACATACCTCGCACTTGCTCTCCACAAATGTTGGTTTCTACAACACACATTATTCAAACAGAAACAGGTCAGTAGTAATGTAATGCTACACATTAAAAATAAAAAATTAACAGGCTAAGAGATTGTTTACATTAACTATGTCGTGGAGGCACTGGTCCACCGAGTTGTGCTCCAGGGGCAGAGAGATGTGTTTAAACTCTTCCACCTTGTTCTTCTGCTGGTAGCCACAGCTGCAACACACAACATGCCTCAGCATCTCATCATCATCTGCATCAACTACAAACTCCAAACCCTCTATGTTCCACATTGTACCTGGAACATTTTATAATGTTTCTCATCATGAACTTGAAATTGGACCTGACTGGGCATTTAGGTTCTGAATCCTCTTTCCAACCCAGGCATCGGCCGAACTCTTCTATCTGGGTCAGACAGTGGCAGAGGAATTCATGGGCATCCTAAACACACAAATCAGTAAACCTTAAATTATATATAGATCATTTTCTTTCTGCATTTTTGTGTGTTTATGTGTGTGTGTATGAATGTGTGTGCATGTTTGTCAGCTCACGCTCTGCTTGCCGATGGTGAATTCAGGGTTGATGTCTGCAGCTAATGCAATCAGGCCCAGGAGGAGAGAATCCTTGCCGATCTTTCCTTGAACTTTAGAGGTCTTTCTCAACATTGACAAGTTTACAAAGCATCTGCAAAACATTTGGGAAAAGTTCCTGTGAGTTTAACCTTCCAGGAATTCTCTAAACTCAGGAAATGTCTCACATTTTCTCCTGCTAAAATGAACTTTTTGTCTATGAATATGTCTCCTAATCCAATTCTTTTTACTAGTTAATATCTAAATCTTTAAAAAAAAAAATGCCATATAGGTAAAGTAGCACATTATTAAATGATAGACAGTAATGTATAGCCTTAGTACCTGAGGAAAGAGTTCACATTGTTTTGAAAAGAACTGTCCAGCAAGTGGGAGAGCTCTTCACAGAAAGCCTCAGCGGTGAACAGACACTGCAGACCTGCATTAACATAGCAGCTGTTCCCGACATTGGGCAACCTGCAACAGATCCACATGTTAGATACTGTACACTTTCATGTTCACAACTAGACAGTAGAGTTGTGTAAACATACTGATGTAGTACAGCTCTATTGATAATGTTCCCTGTCTCTGTATTAATGCATATGCTTTGATTTATATATTTATGAAAAAAAAAATGGCATACCCGCCATTGAACAGTTGCATGTTGAGGGAAGACTGAGGCAGACTCATGCTCCTTGTACTTTCCTCAAACATCATCTTATTGTAACTGAAACAGTGAGGCATAGTCTTTACAGTTAAACCATTTGTATATATAAGTTTACAGGCCTGGACATTTAAATGGGAAATTGTACAGTGTGTCTAAGATGTCTAAAACTGTTTTACTCGTCCGTCTCTCACCTGAACGAGTTTGAGTCTGTCAAACTCTTCCTGTAATGAATGTAGGAGGAAATCAGGACCTGCTTCAGTGCCTCACTGAGCCCTTCCATTTCATTCTCCACGAAGTATAGGAATATCTTCATTTCCTCATCATTTTCCTTCTCTCTTTCCAGGTCTTTTATCATTGCAGAGAGACCCACTGAGCTTTGTAAATTTGTCCTCAAAGGGGTCTCTACATCCTTTGTCCCAGGGTGTGTTGAGATCAGACTTATACTGGATTGCATTGCTTCTTCTTTTGTCATAATAAGCCTATCTGTGGTCATCTCCTTCTTTTCTGTAGTCTCCTTTACTTGGCCATAAAGTGAATTTATCTCCTTTTCCATATCTTTTTTCGTCATTGCAGAGGTCTCTACTGAGCTGTGTAAGTTTGTCCGCAAAGGATTCTTGATGTTCTTCATTCCAGGGAGTGTTGAGATCGGACTTACAGTGGACTGCATTGTTTCCCTCCTTGCTACAGGCATCTTTTCTTGATCATACAGCGTTGTGCTATTCCATTTCACAATTATTGGTGTGATCCTCATTGGGCCTTGGAAATTTCTCCTCACAGGAGACTCTTTGACCTCCATGTGTTTCATTCCTGAGATCAGATTTACACCCACTAGATTTGTTTCAGCGCTTTTCAGGTTAAGCCCAAATGTGAAAGTCTGCCTCCTCGCTGTGCACTTCTCTTCCTGACTGTACGATGTGGTGTTTTTTCTTTTCTCTTTTTCACTCCCTATCACAGAGGTGGCCACAGAACTTCGTAAATTTGTCCTCACAGGGAACCCTTTGACCTCTATGGGTTTCGTCCATGGGAAATTTGACATAGGACTCGCATCGAATTGCTTTGCTTCAGCTGTTTTCACGTTAAGTCCACATGTGTTCGTCACCCTCCTCGCTGTGGTCTTTTTTACTTGACCATACAGTGTTGTGTTGTTCCTTTCCACTATCACTGGAGTGATCCTTATTAGGCCTTGGAAGTTTGTCCTTACAGAGGACTCTGTGACCTCGGTGTGTTTTGTCCCTGGGAGTTTAGAGGTTGGCTTCACACTGACTGCAGTCAGCTTCCTTTCAGCAGTCTTCTGATTGTGGCTACTGTAGTTGATGTCTTCTTGTTTGTCCCTGAAAGTTGCACTGTGTACCCCCCTAACCATTTCAGAGAGATGCAGTCTCCTTCAGGTTCCAGAGTTTCTGAGCTGCTAAAGAATAAAGAGAGGCTTTTTGGTCTTCAGAGTGATTTTCAGTTCAGTTTTGTAGTATTTTAAAATACAGTGGAACTTCGGTTCACGAAGCCCCACAGTATGTCCAAATTAGTTCACAAACATAAAAATTGCCTAAAATTTGTCTCTGTTCGGGAACTCCTC
>JAOVVB010000043.1:2590943-2608957 GCA_028570985.1 Heterobranchus longifilis
TCATTAGTCTGAAGAAACAAAATAAACCCAACACAGAGATAGCAAAAACATTGAAGGTGGCCAATACAACAGTTTTTAACATTCTTAAACATAAGGAATTAACTGGTTAACACAACAACAGCAAAAGGCCTGGAAGACAACGAACTACAGCTTAAGTGGGTGACCACTGAATTATGTTCATGGTGAAGAATGAGTGGGGTGGTGGCTCAGTGTGTTAGGGCTCTGAGTTATTGATCGGAAGGTTGGTTGTTCGAGCCCCAGGGCTCCGCTGTTGGGCTCTTATCCCCTATGTCCACATATTGTTGTGTTGCTCTTTCATTACTTTCTCTAAGTGCACCTTACCATTTTTTTTTTGTTTAGTCACAAAGCCTTGTCATGCATGTTTGTGTCTACATAAATCTTGCCTTTGTTTTACATATTATTATGGCTGTCTTGTGTTTCTTTTATTACCCCACCCATCAAAATAAAATACAATACTATTCTGCATTTTACAATACTGTAGTAAACTTTAATATTTATTATAGTAATTAAAATTGCATACTGTAGTAAATACTATAGTTACTACTACATGTTGTATTAAACTGTAATATTTGTTATAGTAATTAATGTAGAACAGCGGAACCTTGGATTGCGAGTAACTTGGTCTGTGAGCGTCTTACAAGACGAGCAAAATTTTAAAATTAATTTTAACTTAATAAACGAGCGAGCTCTTGATATACAAGTAGTATGCATGTGCTTTCTCTGCCTAGTGTCACTTAATCACAACTGAGCCAATGGTTCTTCTCTCGCGCGCGCTGAGGGATTATGGGTAATCATCTCCCATGCTCAGTCTCAGTGTGCGTTTGTCACTCGTATAGTCAACATCTGTGTGCACATATACTGTTTGTTATAACATTATATAGAGATTCCTTGTTATAGATCCAGAATTTCTCTGTCAGAAAACAGTGATTCCATTTGTGTATGCGTGCACGCAGGTGTCATTAAAGAGGTTTCTTGTTAAAAAAGTTTCCTGTTTCCGTTAGCATGTGTGTGCGAGTGTGTGTGTGTGTGTGAGAGAGAGTGTGTGTGTGGAAGTCGTCACACCCTGATACACCCACGCCTGCATGCACAAACACACAGACGCTAACGGAAACACTGCTTTGTCAGGATTTTTGCACGTTAATTTGTGTGCAGGTTAATTTGTTTTATTTTTGTATGAATTATTTTTATATGAATATTTTTGGGCTGTGGAACGAATCATCAGAGTTTTCATTATTTCTTATGGGGAAATTCACTTTGATATACAATTGTTTTGACACTTCCAGAACAAATTATGTTCGCAATCCAAGGTTTGAATGTATACTGTAGTAGAAACAAAAATACACAAAACAGTGAAGATCATGGAAAGGGTTGAGGTGATGGTACTCACACAATAGAAGCAGGATTCCTAGCAGCAGTGCCAGAACTCCACCTGCTCCCAGTACAGGGGGGTTGCTGCTTCGTCTTTCGGGTCGGCACACTTGTGCTTCGGTGCATTTGCACACAGTGACCTGAAGCTTTTGACTCTGACAGGACTTTCCTTGCTGGTCTAGCACGTCCAGCTCAACCATGTAGGATCCCACCCACAAGTCCTCCTGGCTGCGTAAAATGGCTGTTGTTTCTGGAAAGTGAATTCAGCGATCCATCAGTCATGAGATATACAAAGGAGAAACAAGCATCAGAGTTGTACATTTAGCATTTACATTATGAAAGGGTTACAATCTAATCTAATGCTAAACTATATTAAAATAGTTAATAACTTAACCATTGAGGCGTTCAACACTCCAGGTCTCTTTTGTCCCCTTGGTAACCACTCTGAATTCAAAAGGTTCTGCATTGGGGTATTTATCCCCATCTGTGGCTGTGACGTACACTACATTGTTGTCATAACAAAGCGTTTCCACTGAGTGAGTCAAAAGCGGACAGTGGTCGTTGAAATCCTGGACCTGAATTGCAAGAGTTCCTGTTGCAGTTTTGGCTATAAGGTCTATGAAAAAGATTAAAACATTTTAATAGTTATGTTATTACACTTAATACAACAGTTTATTAATGCCATAAGCACTGAGATAATGTTGCTATTTTAGTATAGGAGAAAACCTCATATCATATATTGGTGAACTATTGTTATTTAAGATAAAGAAAACATTTTAGGACATGTTCGTATATAAAAATGATCAACTTCAAGGTGATATCAGCAGCACAGCACTACAAAACTGATGCAGTTATCTATAGCCCTGGGTTACACAATACACATTCTGAAACACCTTGTTTGGCTGACTTACCATTGGTAATGCATATGATTTTGGTGTAGTATGTTCCATTGACCAGGAACTTTGACTCGCGGTCTGGATATTTGTTTAGTCTGATCTCGGCTGTTCGCTCATCAATGCTCACCCAGTTGTTAATATCCTGTATTTTCACATACCTACAACAATAATGATACCATTGTTTTATTAAATTCAATTCAATTCAACCAAAGATACAGTATTTTTTATACAAGTCTAAAGTTAGTTATTGTAAGAGAAAGAAAAAAATTATAATACAAACTAACCCTAACCTCTCATATCTGATTGCCTAGGAGAAGTGTTATTTTTTTTGTCATTATTTACATGACTTTTATACATAACACATATTGTACAGTATGGCTACAAGAATTAACATGTCATAAAATAAGCAAACTGGGATTATGTGAATCAAAATAAAGCAAAAAATATAATTGCCACAAGTTATTTCAATAAATTGTTTTTATTTTCTTCTTTTACCTGCTAAAATATTAATGAATTCTAAACCCATTATATACAGTGCAGATGCACTGGTATATGGTACACATGGTAAAAAAATTTGTGCATGGTGCCCTGTTTCAAGTCTTGAGTTATAGTTTATTTTTCTCACCTGACGTTAGTGGCGGTTAACAGCGTATCACTGTCTGTGGCAGTGTAGGTGGCGATGACTTTCTTCAGGTCAATGGTGGTGCGGTCTTCAGAGATGGAGATGACTTTGACAGCAGGGTGGAAGTGAGGGGCTTCAGGCACATTCACCACTTTGATCTTGATGGGGTATGCCGTGGGCTTGTCAATCACTACTGACTTGTGATAAGAAGCCTTGTTGCTAACCACAACTTGCAGGTTTACCTCTTTCAATGTCTCATAATCCAGCTCCTTTAATGAAAAAATGAATATAGACATCAGGTGGGGGTAGTGTGAGCGGTTTACTATATTATCTAAGAACCAGATAGGTCTTTAGTCATTGCTTAAAGATTGCCAGTGATGCAAGTTCATTCCACCACATAGGTTCCTGAACAGAAGGAGTCCACCAGGGACCGAATACCCGCCAACCCTGGAGAATATCCGTCATTCAGTGAAAGTTATTTTAATAGGGTCAGGTTGCTACATGTAGCTTGACACCTGATTTTATCTGAGCAGTTGAGGGTGAAGGGCTTGGCTCAAGAGCCCAACAGGGCAGCTCAGTGGTGTCAGGTCTCGAACCAGGGAACTTCTGATCAGTAGTCCAGCACCTTACCCACTGAGCTCCCCCTGCCCCTCTGTCATGAATAAGGAAGTTGACATCATTAAAATAATAAAAGTCAAATTCCAGAGAATTACAATATTAAACCACCTTTTACAAGGTTGACATTTCTTTCCATTTTACAGTACATTAGCACCCATGATATAAAGGTAGAAAGATGGTGAGATTATTGGAGAGAAAAAGCTTTTTCGCATCATTGTTAGACATCCACATATTACAGAAAGCAGTATATAAAGGCTAACAATGCTGGCTAAAATCCAGATCACTAGAAGCAGAAATTTTATTCATTTATTTCATATTAATTGATAGTTTGATAAATGACTATTGACTATTGATAGTCAACAAAAAATAAGAAGATTTAAGGTTTGGGCTAATTCATACAATCATAACATGAATAGGATTCCAATGGCATCCATGAGGAGTGGGAAAATAATCTTCCTTTTTTTCTTTATTTTAGTTGTAATGGTGGAAATAGCAAGGCATGATATAGTCTAATTTTTATTATCTTTTTAACCAAAAGAATAAAACATAGCTTCACATACAACATCAAGGGAAAACTAAAGATCCTGGTGCTATTTAAAAAAAAACAATAAATGTATTTAATTTTTAAAATATGAGGATAGGATATTATCATTATACATTTTGTTCAAAAGTTTCAGCCATGGACAGTTATTTTATATCTTACACAATAAAAACCTCCATTATATACCACAGTATAAAACCATCCAGGATGCTCAGTGTGTGCATCAGTTGTTCCACCATATTTTAATTTCATCTGGACGTACAGTAAATTTAAAGGCCACAATAAGGAATTCAAAGGCAGTGTTGAGGAGGCATGAGAAACTTTGAGATGAACCAGACTCAAAAAGTCAACACATCCTCTTCTGGGACACACAGGGAAAGAAAGACAAACAGTACTATGTGTGTTGAAATAAGGATGCTCAGATTGTGAATATGTGTCCTGATATGAGAGCATGATTGCCTTTATGATACCAGCAGCAGCTCATACTGTAGGTCCAGGGTAAACAAAAAAAGAATTGTTCTAAACTTATACATGACATGGCTTGTCCTTTTGTTCAACTTTATATGACTATTTATTCACCAGCTTACCTTAGTGACCATTATGATGCCCTCGTTAGTTTTGGTGTCGGTCGTGATGTTGAAGTAACCGGCTTCATTTCCTGAGATGATGGTGTACACAGCCTCCCAGTTTTCCGTGTGAATCAAATCTTTGTCTAAGGCCTTGATCCGGATCGCTTCCACATGTATGGTGTTCTCCTCTACAGAGCCCTCATACTACAGACACCACAAACACATGCTCAAAAGAAGCGTTCACATGTTCAGATTTGTAGGCTGTGTTTTGCAATGTTGATTTAGGGAACAATGTGTTTAGATTTGGCCCAGGCGTTCTTTTATTTATTATTTTATTTATACTAGAAAATATACCACAAATAATTATTAGCATTACAGTATATTTCCTTATGTGACAAATGATATCTAAAAGCAAAAGAATATAGGAAAACACTTACATAGGTCTTCTCTAATATGGGGACGTTGTCATTAACATCAAGAATTTTGATGGTCACGGTCCCTGTTCCTGTCATTGGTCTGTTTTTATCATCTTTCACATTTCCTCCATTCATGTCTGTGCCTATAATGACCAGTTTATATGTATCTTGTGTCTGTGCATAACAAACAAATAAAGAAACAAATAAACAAATAATCTTATTTGTTAAAAATTACCATTTTTCTGCTCCCTTTTAAGGGTTGACACAGTGGACCATCCGATCTGCACAACTGACTTAGCACAGGTTTTATACCAGATGCCCTTCGTTATGCGATTCTCCCATTTTTATCTGGACTTGTAAACCAGTGGGAGGTCATGGGTGCCCAAGGCTCATTGTTGCATGGGAATCAAAGGATAGACCAGCTTGTCAAATCCTACAGACAACCTACTGTAGCACAAATTGCTGAAAAAGTTAATGCTGACTTTGATTTAAAAAATAAATAAATTAATTAAAAAATGTCAGAGGTTGGTGCTCATTCAATGGACACATGAACATCAGAACTGGAACATGAATCAATAGAACAGGTGACATGGACTGATAAAATTTACTACTGATTCAATAAGCTCTATTTTGATATTAAGTTTATTAATGTATAATTTATCAAGTTGTCATATCTCTGTTTGCTGAGGCACATGCAACTTTTTCAAAATCCTATTTTTTAGAATATTTAAATGATGATTCTGTAATGTGGTAAGAAAGATGGAACCCTCAGCCTCATTTTGTCCACTATTTTGCTACCCATAAAAATAACTTCAACAGCAATGCGGTTTTACAGCTTTTCACCTACTTAAACATCTTTAAACACCAAATACTCCCCTTAATAACACTGCTATTCCCTAACGGCAGTGGCTTTTATCAGATTTAGGTTGTTCAAATTCCAAAAGAATTTCAATCCAAAGTAGCATCTGTGGAATGCACTAGACAAACAAGTCTGATCCATGGAGACCCCCTGTCACAACTAAATGGGACTTAAAGAATCTGCTGCTAACATCTTGACAGGACACCTTTAGAGGTCTTGTGGAGTCCATGACTCATTTGTGCAGAGCTGTTTAGGTGGCACCTACACAATATTAGGCAGTGGATTTAATGTAATTACTGATCAAAGTATATTTTAAAGTTACTCCTTCTACCTAGAATCTGTTTCTTTCAGGAAAATGTTAGATTTCCCTTAAATCCTCAAGTCAGTGGCACAAAAAGCAGTGTTGGCAGCGAAAGCTGTGTACTTTGATGACCTAAATGGTGATCTGGACACACTGGGAGGTGAAAAACATCTGGACATCAGCCAGGTAGAATGCATCAAAGACAGCGATCATCAATTCCTACATATTCCACCTTCCATCTTTAGGAGTCCAAGTGATCAGTCCTATAAAATGTGCAACAAAGAATTTTCCCACCCAGTGATCCAAAGTGCCAATCTTTTCCTCCTCCACTGCAGAAATCAAGAAGATGGGGAACAGGAAAGTGTCTGGGCCCAGTGACATTCTGGCAAAAGTTGTAAGCTTCTTGGCTGCCACAGAGTGTTTATTTTTGCTAACCCATTTTACTGCATCGCAAGGGTTAGGGTTAGCGGCCAACTGCTTAAACTACCACCTAGTCAACATCTTATGACATATTTTGAAGTACTTCAAATGAATTACTGACACTTGACTCATAAAATGATCACCATCATGCTCAACCAGTGTGATTGGCTTTTGCCATAACCAGTCTCTACTTCTGAAGTGCCACTGGGAGAAGAATAAGACAGTGCACATTTCACTTTTAGACCTGGAGATGGCATTTGACATGGTGCCACACTGCCTCATTTAGCAGGCCTTCCGGTTACATGTCCCTAAAAACTATGTCAGCTGGATGAAGCTGCTTTACGAATGTCACAAGTGCTAATTTCCAGTTAGAACCTTGCTGCCCTTCATTATCAATGATTATCAATGTTGGCATCCATCAAGGATCGGACCTCTCACCACTTCTGTTCATCCTCGGTATGGGCAGACAACATCAAGTCCCCACCCTTGATCAATTCTTTCCTGATTTTTGACACAATCAGCATAAATTAAGAAGGCCTAAATAAGGTATCTCAGTTTGGTTATGATTAGTGATGGCAGGACCCTATCAGAACAAAGGTCAATGCCGCATGGCTGAAATGATGGCAAGTTACCAGCATCATCAAAAGAGTAAGTGAGCCCATTATGTTATGGAGATTTGGATGCTTTTGGTGGTCTTACAAAACCACAGTATAAATGAGGGATTTTGAAATCTGTAATATATAGTGCCAATTATAGAAGACAAGACTGTTTCTGTAATATGTACTTTTGACTCATTATTGTGGTTCTGTGTTTCGGTTGACATTTTATGACTGATGCTCTCACCTCTCTGTCCAGAGTGTTCACTCTGACTCTGACTTCACCAGATGATCTCTCGATTTTGAACATTGCATTTGGATCCTGCGGTATAAAACTGTAGGCAATTTGTGAATGTGGTGTGTTTTCTTCATCTGCATCAGTGGCTGTGATTATCATTACCAGGGTACCTGGGAGAAAGAGTATTAATGATAAAAAAAAAAAAAAAGCTTAAGGTGTATGTTTATTGGAAAATATTTGGGCTGTTTAAATGTAAACCCAAATAAAAAAAAAGACAATAATAACAACATGTAAAATGCTAAAGTTCCATGTACCTGCTTCACTGAGTTCGTCGACAGAACCGATCATTTGAATATTAAACACAGGAGGGCAGTCATTCTGGTCTAGAACTATGATTTTCAATTCGAGATCTTTTTCAGCAAATGTTCCATCTCTTAGCTTAGCTTGCCCTTTGAGCTAAATAAAAGCACACATGCACACAAACATGCTTAATGTACAATGGTTTCTTAGAAGTGAGTGGAAAAAAATTTTAAGTCAATAAATAAATAAATAAATAAAACTTTAATATCACTTGAAGACCACATTTACACCATTTATTTCACATAGCATATGACCATGCTGTACCCTCATCCTAACCTGATTTAATCAGTATTTATTTTATTTTTATTATCAGATCAAATATAATCTAATACAGTATACTGCAACACATGGAAGTACATCTCAGACATGCATTAAAGGTGGTTTTTAAGAATACCTGCAAATATCTTTAAAATGTAGGTTGAGAAAACAAAATTGACTAAATGACTACAAACACTATGTGTTTAATACTAATACAAAATTGATTCAATTCACTAAACTTAGTCTTTTGACTAAAGCATGCCTTTTAATGCTCCAGCTGAAAAACTCCTCAGATAATGCATTTTTCATACCACAAACTTCCTTTATTTCACTCCTCTTCCTTTTCCTGTTTCTTTTCCTTTCTATGTAAATGAGCTACTACTGAGCCGCACCATTCAAGACAACAGCAGAGCCAAGTAAGAAACAAGCTAAAGGAGGGGACCTTTTTATATGAAGTCACATCGGGGTAAAATCTTAATCTTGTGCCTTGGTTAAGCCCAGGCCAATAAAGAAATGGAGAAGGAATAAAATGCAGTTTTTTTTGTTGTTGTTGTTGTGCATGCAATATATGAATTACAATTAAATGAACAGATTGTTCCTTAAATCCTTCTGAGTAAATCTTAATTTCGATTTTTGATTTGACAAACTTTATTCTAGCGTCATAATTTTATTTTCATGCAAATATTTCATTAAAATCAATGAACATTTAAAATAATTTCGGCCACAGTCATGCAGCCATAGTACAAAGTGATTTTTCAATAATAAGTCCCATTTAAAGAATATTTATAAATAATTCAATACTGCTGAGGTCTGGTTAAACAACAACAACAACAACAACAATAATAATAATTAAAAAAAAATAACTAAATTTAAGTTAACTTAAAGTTTGAATTAACTTTGAGTTAATTAAAGTTAACTGAATAGAATGTGGTTAGAGTGTTCTATCGCTCTTCCAAGAAACATATCACGCACGTAATGACGCTGAGCCTCAGGGCAGTTATGAAATACATATCAAAGTTTTGTCACCAACCAACTGGCAAACAATAACATGTGAATGCTGGGCAATTAAAAATTCTATGACTGACACATCTATTGTAAACATAATCCATATTAAGTATAGACTTTATTTAGTGCCAGCATTGCCTTTAGCAATACGAGGCAGCTGTTTCATTTAAACCCCAACGGACCCACAGTTCTCACAATGGGTTGCTCAGGAGTCCACAATTTTTATTTAGTTACAGTAGTGGAAGTAACATCTAATCATTATCAAAAATGTTATTTATCATCAACTTATTATTGCATATAGCCTGTTTGGCTACTCACTAAACTAAACAGCTTTCATCCAAATATCGATAACTCAAAAACAAAATAAGCCTTAAATAATATCCTCAATTTAATGCTTATTTTTCTCAAAAAAGCACATATGAATTATGAGACTGCCATTTAAATGTTCAAATATTTGACCAGCTGCATCAAGCACTGAATTGTTTGAGAACATTTGCAATTAGAGGACAACTCAATATTTGTTTTGTTTTTGTTATAAAAGTTTCTGAGAGTCAAAAAATGCTTAAATTGAGTTAATCTGTGGAGCTGGAGTCTAAACCCCAAAGCACATTGCACAATGTGCCAACATGCACACATCACATTCACATACACACCTAAAGAAACCTTTGAGTGGCTAAACCAGTATGTTTTTGGAAGCCTGAGAACCTGCGGTGAACATGTGAAACTCCACATAGACAGTAAGTCAAATTCAGGAGTTAACCTGAGGACCCTGGAGTTGTGAAGCATCCATTATAATTCAATAAACATCAGTACTATCACTATCAGCACAGAAAAGGTGATGCTGCTCAGAGCCTTGGCATGGATATACTTACGTCATAAAAAGCTGCTTTCTCTCTGTCCAAGATGCCATGGATCCTGACGAAGCCATTCTTTTTGCCTACACTGAATAATCCAGTTCTCGCTGCTTCTCCTTCCAGAAAATACTCAATATCCGTCCTGGTCTCTTCATCCGATCGGATCTGAAATCAAACTCATACGATTACACACACTATACACGTTGGTGTAACACCATTTACCCACTACCTATTAAGTGTCGAAGCATTTGACTGACTTTTGATTTCTTCTTATAGATTGATTTCTCTTAAGAGAATTTATAATACAGTGCTGTTGAGTTCTTTATTCGGACTTGTTAAAAGATATTGATTCATTTTCTGTAGAACTCACAGGTTTATATTAACATGCTTTTTTGAATATATTACAGTTCCTATAGCAACAACACACTCACTCACTCACTCATTGTATATACTGCTTTATCCTGTACACATGGTTGTGGAGGGCCTGGAGCCTATCCCAGGAGACACGAGGCAAGATACCCTGGATGGGATGTCAATCTATTGCAGGGCACACACATACTGTACATACACACTGTACATATACACTCATTTAGACACAATGGGCAATTTGGGGATGTCATTTAACCCACTCTGCATGTTTTTGGAGGACATTGGAGCACCCGGAGGAAACCCACCAAGCATGGGGAGAATGCAAATCCCTTGCATACAGACCCGGGGCAAGAATCAAACCTGAATCCTGGAGGTGCAAGGTGACAGTGCTAACCACTAAGCCACCGTGCCACAAGCAACAACACAATGTGCATATAATATTTAACGTGATTCAGAAAACTGTTCCTCTACTGAAGAAAAATAATTAATATGGTATCCTTTTCTGTTATGAAATTAACAAGTATGCTGTGGAGAAAGCCTGTAGAACAGGGGGGTTCGCATTTTCTCTATAACGTGAAGAGCTGGATTTGTTCTGTTTTTTTTGTTTTTTTACTTCATATCAGGGAAAAAAGTTTAAGGGTGGAGCAATTGTTAATGGTTTTAATAATATAGATTATAACAGGTTCTAACTTGTTTTGTGGGCCGTATGACTGTAACTATTATGGTAAACATAAACGGTATACATTATGAATTAATAAGCCTAACTAAAACATTCTTTCATAAACAGGAATGAGGAATTGTAAATGATGGAAGGCAACAGAATCAGAATAATATATAATCCAAAAGAAATTAAATACTTGAGGACTTCTTGTTATGGGAAAACAATCAACTTATCTTCCACCATCTTGTCAGTGATTGATGTATCCCCTGCCAGGATTTATTCTTTTATATTAACTGGATCTCAAGTAGCCTCAGAGATAGCTCCATTCCTACTTTCACCTCCGTCAGTTAAGCAATATGCTACTCTGCCTTTCTCTGTAAGCTTCATTTGTTAATTACCCAAATAGACTTGTGATGCTTTTGTTACATAGAGATGGCAGCACAGAATATGCAAACTTCATGCACACAAACCTGAGTTGGGAATTGAACCCTCGACAGGGCTAACCACTCGTAAATATCAACTTCTGAAATGTATCGATTTTGTGCATGCAAAACTAAATACGTCCATGAATCCCACAAAATCACTGAATTTCAGAAGTTGATATTTACTTCTTTAGTAAGCATGACAGAAACACCCAGCTTTACATAAGACAAGTGCAAAAAAAAACTTTAAGTAATTTAAGTAAAAACATCTTAAGCACAAATAAAAAAGAATATCCAATGAAACAGTTTTCAGTGAATTTTCTAAACACAGTACTACTGTATATTTGATATAAAACAGAGCTAAAGGATGACGCAATTTTGCTTAATAAAATCACATATGCCAAGATTAAACTTTTTCAATTATGTTCCACAAAATTATGTCACTATAAATGGATAAAAGGCAATCTATTAGTAAACAAAGTTTAATCAACAGTACACTTCAACAACAAAACACTTAAGGTCATTATGGTTGTCAAATTGAATACCGCCAAATTAGCACCACCTTTCTACTTTCTAGTTAACAAAGTAAACATTTCATCAAAGCTTACCCTTCCTAAATGTCATTCATTTAAGAAACAAATGTTTGGAAAGCATATAATTATAATTGAACATATGACAGGCAAGTGTCATTTATCATTCAAATGAATAAAACTTTAACTCCTTTAATTAGGAAAAGAAAAGGCAGAATGTATTGAGCTAGAGGTGTTTTCAGGTAAAAAGTTAATAGACGATTTAAGGTTCAGACAAGTTAATGGCTTGAGCATTGTCAAGTACCTTTTTTTGTTCCACTGCCAATGAAGCAGTTTGTCACTGTATATTAATCAAAATTATAGTTGTCAAAACAAGTTTATGGGTGACTGTGCCTTAATTGCGAGTATTTACTTGCCATTATGGTTTTGTTGTGCAGTTGATACACCAACCTCACATTATTGGATATGCATTTGTAAGGGATGATCTGCGTTCAGTCTTATACTGGCATGTGGATGGAGTATTATGAAAATAGGAATGTCTTCTGGTAAGCTTTAGAGTTAAAAATGCCTCAGTAAATATTTCAAATATCTCACAGTGAACATAGAGATACCTTGTTCCTGTGCAACCTGGAACCCAACCTGGAACTCAACCTGGCTTTAGGTGTTAAATCCAATCCAACCCATTCTGATATTCTCATCATTTCATAATTTAGTCATAATCCACATTTGCTCTGAAATAGACCAAGAACTTGACTTGCTTGTTGAGATTTATCCATGTCATCCAGTGTGAAGAGAATGGTCCATTTTAGACAAATGTATTGTACAGTGAAGCTTAATTAGTAACTTTTATTTTCAGACTATGTAAAAATAAAAAAGAAAATCACACAAAAGTGTAGGAACACTATTTTCTTTGTTAAATTCCTGCAGAGCTGATTTACATTTGGTAGGACACTCTACATACAGTTCTGTGCAAAAACCTTGAGCCACACCTCATTTTTTCTTATTCGTTTATGTAACAACCTCAGTCCCCTCTCATCTGTTCCAAGCATTCAGCATCAGCAGTAGTATACTATTCACTGGCCTGATCATCTGTCATCACCGTCACCTGTTTCTCTCTCGTTTATGCCTTATGTTAGATGATTTGTTTTTATTCATGCTTGAATGATTTATAGATCAATGTGTGGCTTAACAAACAAAACAAAAAATGCATTCATCTGAAACAGGGATTGGACAGAAAATGTGAGCCAAAATTAGACACAAATAAGAGCCAAAAAGCCCTTCAGGAAGTCTGGAGCACTGTTCCTCAAGACTACATTAAAAAAACAAGAAACTCTGAATCCAGAATTTTGGCCCTGCCTGTATATTAGCTTAAATGCAGAAATATATACAAAGAAATTATGATGAAACACAGTCTATACTTTCAGTTCCAAGTAATTGACATTCCTTCAAGTATCCTGATATTTCAATTAAATTCATTTTTCATTCTAAATTTGGGATTGGTGTCCAGTTGGAAACGATTGTATAGTGATGAACCTAAAGTCAACCTCCTTCATATGCATAGGGCGTTCAAGTCAAACTGAGACTTTGATAAAATTCCTGGTGAATGACAGTGTGAAAGTGATTGACATTAGTGAAACATTTGATTGGTGCAAACACTTTAAATAAGGCTGTACGTTCGTAAATGACGATCCTGGCCGAGGTAGCTCAGAACGCAGTCACTTTCGTGAACATTCAGCGAGTGGACTGCCTCGTCCATTAAAATAGATGGATAACTTGTCACCAACTTGCACGAGAGAGGCATCTGTCTGTGAGACCTGTTCACACAATCATTCACCAACACCACTTGCACATTTCAGGAACTCAGCTGGGAGTTATTGCAGGTACAGTACAGACCTCGCTCCAAGCCATTTCCACATATTTGGGCCGTTAAAGGAGTTCCTCTGAGGTCCGCATTTCAAATATGAACCAGGCAGTCCGATCATGTCTCCTGCGGACTGAGAAAACTTTCTACCTTGATGGTATTCAAGCACTAGTGAAACTCTGGGATAAGTGCATTAGTGTCGCAGTTGATTATACAGAGAATTAAGGCTTGTTTTTACTCTTATAATTGTGTTCTGTTATTCTGGAAAAGTTCCAGTTTGACTTGAACGCCATGTACATGTACTCAGCTATATGGAAATAAGCAGTAAATAAACAAGCAAGCTATTGTCTGTGTAGACACAGCTAGACCTGTGCTGAACATGAATAATAACAAGACATGGAATTACTCAGATGATTACAGCATACACGAACACATAATGTAGGTAAAAAACTTGTGGCAAAACTACAGTTCAACCCATATGTATCTGTTTGCTGCAACAACTTTCTTTGAAATAGCTTTAGCAGCTTAATATTTAATAGCTTTAATATTTAGTGACAGTGTTTCTCACAGAAACTGGTATAATACTTGGAAACTCTATACCAAGTAGTGAGTCTGTGAGCACAAAAGGAGGAACTACAGGATATTCATCCGGATGCAAATTTTTACTCATTGTTACAAAAATACATACAGGCCAGCCACACACAAGGTTCCTAACGGCACTTATTCTGAGGATATTCCATATTAATAATGCTTTTGACCCTATAAATACTTACTTTGGCAATAAAAGGCAAATTGGTATGATCCACATTCTCCTCCAGCTTCTTTGGAGGGATGATCCATTCTCTTTTCTGACGATGGAGTGTTCGATGCTCTCCTTTTTCAGCTTCTACCCAGGAGACCTGTTCAAGCATGAATACAGTCACACATTAACCTGTATAAACAAATCCATTAACAGAAATAATACTTAAGCAGTTAAAAAGAAAAACAGTTTAGTGCCAT
Organism: Heterobranchus longifilis; assembly: GCA_028570985.1. Classification (NCBI taxonomy): domain Eukaryota; kingdom Metazoa; phylum Chordata; class Actinopteri; order Siluriformes; family Clariidae; genus Heterobranchus; species Heterobranchus longifilis. The sequence goes on from JAOVVB010000043.1 coordinate 2,605,728, forward strand.
GCGTCTCAAAAACACAGCCAGGAGTTTTGAGATCTCTTTCAAATTGCTATTGTAAATGCCAATGTTACAATAGCATGACTAACCATTGACTAACAGTTGTTATCTGCTTATTAAAATCATTAGCCTAATTGACTATTTGTTATAAGTAAATCTAAAGACTACACATATATACACGTACATACAAACAAGTACACATATGATCAATAAATCTTAATGCAAATTAAATGAAAATACTATTGTTATTATTGTTAGTGGTAGTAGTAGTAGGAGTAGATTATGAAATCAGACTGGAATGTTATCCAAGCAGAATAACATTAAAACATTAACAATGATTATCAATTATATACAGTACAAGTAAACTGGTGAAAAAATCCTGCACACCCAGGGTTAATGAGGGCATTGGTGGCTTAGAGGGCTAAGGCACTGAGTTATTGATTGGAAGATCGGCGGTTCGAACCCCTGCTCCACCAGGTTGCCACTGTTGGGCCCTTGACCAAGGCCCTTAACCCTATCTGCTCTAGGGGTTGTACAATGTGCTCTACAATGGCTGACCCTACGCTCTGAACCCAGTTACGCTGGAATATACGAAGATTGAATTTCCCCGTGCTGTAATGTATATGTGACAAATAAAGACTTAATTTATACTTTTGGGAACCACTGGCCCACCAATCTAGTCCAATCCCTTAAAAATGCTAATGCAAAAAAAAAAAAAAAAGAAAAGAAAAATCATAGGAATACACCCAGTTCACCACAGCCTTCTATGCACAGGGACCATCAGGCAAAGAGTCCACGGTTTTTTAAACAGGGCTCCAAACTCCCAAGATCACAAGCTGATCAAGCACCCCACAGGATGTCCCGAATAAACAAGTCCAATCCATCACGCATCCACTGCGCATCCCAGAGCACCCATTGCCAATGTCCTGGTGCCAGATACCACAGCACACCCCAGAGGTGTTGCAAAGCCCTGGCCTGAGGGGTCAGAGCTGCCTTGTTGGCGCAATGGGGAGCAACACAATACTGCACATAATGTGTAGCTCTTTCAATGATATCTTTCTCTTTCATACATTGGAGGACCTGAAACCAGTCTCCGAAAATTTTCTGTTTGTATGTCTGTCCAGCTAATTTTGTCACAGCATCGTGCAAGACTGACTTGAGAGAATTTAATGAAACTTTGCCAGTCCTTCCATATTTGCTTCAAGTTAAATTTGTGCCCATGACTTAAATCAAAGCCAGCGCTCTGCCCAGCATCAAATGCCCTCAGAGTGGGTGTGTCTATATGCGTCACTCAACAAGATAGTTTATCGTAAATACAAAGAGTATTCAGAGACACAGAAATTACCATAAACTTTTTAACTTTTTCTGAAAATTCTTTATCTGCGAGTACACAATTTAAGGGAGGTGCCTTTTTCTTATCACTGAGCATGCACAGCACACACACACACACTTATTGTCTGTACAGCTTTAAACTGTATTCATGGTCACGGGGGCCTGGACCGTATCCCAGAAGACGTAGGGCACAAGGCGTGGTAAACCCTGGACAGGGTTCCAATCCATCGCAGGACACACACACACACACCAGACAATTTGGGAATGCCAATTAGTTTAATCTGTCTTTGAACTGTGGAAGGAAACCCGCCAAACACAGGGAGAACATGCGAACTCCATGCACATAGGCGGGAATCAAACCCAGAACCTATAGGTGCACGGGGACCTGGAGCCTATCCCAGAAGACTTAGGGCACAAGGCGTGGTAAACCCTGGACAGGGTTCCAATCCATCGCAGGGCACACACAAATACACACACTCATTCACACACTATGGGGCAATCTGGGAATGCCAATTAGCCTAACCTGCATATCTTCGGACTGTGGGAGGAAACCCACCAAACACGGGGAGAACATGCAAACTCCATGCACATGGAGATGGGAATCAAACCCAGAACCTGGAGGTGCAAGACCATAGCGCTAACCACTGAGCCACCGTGCCGCACAAACAAAAATAATGAAAACAAAAACTGATCACACAATGAACAAATAACGAAACAAATATTTTAAAACCAAACTTAGATAAAAGACAAATAAATAAATAAATTAATGGATTAAATAAAGAAAGAAAGAAAGAGAAATGTAACCAGGCAAAAATGTAATAATCAAACGGGAGGAAAAACAACTGAAAAAAAAAAAAAAAACATTAGTGTTGTTGGTCACTGAGGAACTCCAGCCAAGAAGTTATCTTCAAGGAAAACTCCCTAAAACTTTTACAAGACCGCAACATGACTTAGAAATCAGATAACAACCATGAGAGAGAGAGAGAGAGAGAGAGAGAGAGAGAGATTTATGCTTTCATAAAAAAAAGATCCCAAAAGCAGAAGAGGGGTAATTAAAGTTCCTCCAGACACGCAGAGTGAGTCAGAGACACAGAGAAGAGAAATCCGTCCTGATCTTCTCTTTAGTGAACTGAAAGCGCTCTGCGCTGAGTGAAGTTTCAGTACTTACTGAGGTAGAGAGCGCGGCACAGAGAACACAGAGGGCCAGAAACATCGCCATGTAAAATCCACTGTGTAAAAGGAGCAGGATGTGTAAAAGTACGTGTCTCTGTGTGTGTGTGTGTGTGTGTGTCTCTGTGAATGCTGCTGCTGGAATTCTCTCTCTCTCTCTCTCTCTCTCTCTCTCCCCGTTGTGTGTGTGTGTGTGTGTGTGTGTGTGTGTGTGTGTTGCGCGGGCGGCGCCAGAGCGCTGAGCCTCACCACACTATTGGTCACCGCGGGGAGGACGTCTCACTGCACTCTCGTAGCTCAGAGTCTCAGTCCAGGAATTCTCCACAATACACTTTGTTCACTTTATTTTCATTGTCTTTGAATGATATAGTAACACACAATGCCTCCAAACTCCATACTGTTCTCATAACCCCAAAGCCACGCTGTCAATACAGTATGTATATAGTCTACAGTTTCATTTGTTACATCTGTAACCTCTTCATTGCTTCTTTTTTTATGAGTGGTAATTGTAAGACGTATTTACTCTAAATGTCAATTTTGACACATCATGCCCCCTACTGAAAATTTCTTCTACACTCAGAGAGGAAAGAAACTATTTAAAAATGCTCTATTGCGTGGAAGTGACTGAATATAGCTTACATTTCCAACATATTTTATGTAGTATGAGTGTAATTGTTTGAGTATGAGAAACACACCAGTCCCTCTGTCATCCACTCTCAGGTATCAGTAATGTT
>JAOVVB010000043.1:2609057-2625472 GCA_028570985.1 Heterobranchus longifilis
ATAATATAGTTTTTTTGTGGGGGGGGGGGTGGTATTAGTCCTTGATTATCCAATGAATTCCTAAGAAGCCTTTTCTGTCTTTACATCTTGACATGTACAGTATAGCAGTTTGATTATTTTTGAGTCTGCTCGCTAAAAACACAGAAATACATTGAAGCTTTTAAATGACTTTTCACTGTATGCTTTTTAGATATTGACAGGAGTGTGTTGGATACATACAAAATTTGTGGAAAATAAATAAATAGCAAAAGATCAGCATTTATTATATTTAATAATAAATAAATAAATAAATAAATAAATAAAACAATTACAACAGTTACAATACATATCCAAGATCCGGGATGCCTATTAGACACTACTTAGATGAGTTTGTAATCTTTGTGAAACCTCTAATGTTGTGGTGGCTTTGAAAAGAAAATATTTTTTCTTTTTGTCCAAATAAAATGCATAAAGAGAATTCGGAGAGAAGGCAGACGACTTGTCATTCACAAAAGCAAATCCGTTGATCTTTCAAGTCAGCATTTTATAGTGTCACACAAATTACCAAACAATAACTTAGTGACACGAGGAATTTAGGTTTTATTGTTCGTACAGTCTGCCTCACACTCATGACCCTCACATGACCTTCCAACCATGTCCTCCCTTTCATTCTTTTTAAAGGAACCACTCGGGGTCAAACTCTTTCTGTGTCTGAGTCAGCTTCCCTTTTAGCATGCCCTAACAGGCCTTCTCAACAATAATAATAAAAAAAAAAAACGTTCTCCTTCAGACACCTCGGTCCCACATGGCTGCACAGAGGTACAAGAGAATCTCAGAACTATGAGAGCGAATAGTAACATGCCATATTGCACTTCAGTTACGGTTACACTAACAGATTTAAAAAATAGCATTTTTTGTATATAAAGATAAACCTATTGCAGCATTAATCTTAGCAGCAGTCCCAGAACTTCACCTGCTCCCAGTTGGCTCACATGCTGGTCTTGCACCTCAAGCTTTACTGTGTAGCAGCTCAGCCACAGGATCTCCTAGCTGTGCAAAATGCTTGTTGTTTAGGGAAAAGGGAGTTATCAGTCATGAAATACTCAAGAGACACATACTGTATGTACAGGAAACTAAGTTTTGCATTTAAGCAAGTGTTAAAACATTTATGGTAGTCCTTAAAACTCAGAGAATTTTTATCCATTTTTTTATTAAAAAAAAAAAAAAAAAAAAATAATATATATATATATATATATATATATATAGGATATGAGCAATATAGAGGAACATATCCTTTTTTTCAGCATACCCTAGGCAATGAGATGAATTTTATTGCATTTCATTTTAACTAAGTATACAAACATGACTAAGATTTTGTTTTTTTATTTGGTCAAATAGGCAAAGAAATAACAGATACAAATCATCACATGTTTTTAGGGTTGTTTTTGCTTGTTTATATAACTACTACTACTACTACTACTACTACTACTACTACTATTATTATTATCATTATTATTATTATTATTATAATTATAATAGTAGTTATAATAAATCAAGCATTTAGTGAGTTCATCATTTTTGCGATGTCATTCCCATATTCCAGTAACACTAAAGTTTACGAATTTTAAAAATAATAATAACTTTGGTTCTACCTGACATATCTAAAAAACCTAAATGTACAGTTTGATTCCTGAAGCCTCCGCTGTCAACATGCTGGCAGGATTCCCATATAAGCATTTTTTTTGTAATCGCTCAATGCTCAATGCTATATTTGCCAGCATGGACCCGTGCTGCTTGAATTTTAAGTTAAAGTTCATTAAAAACACTTTTAGCATAGCTTTTGTGCCCTTGGCCCTTTTTGTGAACCATTCTGAATTTGCCTTTACTTCTTCCAATCGGCGGCTGGAACAGATACTAAGTTGTTGCTGTAACAGACGTCGTGTTTTTCTGCACTGGTGAGAAGCACCTGAATTGTAAGAGTGAAATATCTATAGAAAGTTTAAGACATGATAATATTTAGGGCATTATACAGTATTATTACATTTTATACAACTGTACTTTTTATAATATACTTTACAGAACTAGAAGAATTACAATGGCATTTTCATGTGAAACAGACCATGTGTCCTAGGGAAGTATGTTTGCAAACTGAAATTTTACTTTATTTCAATTCATGACACATTTTTTGCTGAAAAATGGCAACACCTACGTACGTGACTTAAGATACTGCTTTCCATGGAACAAGACACACTCTAAATTCATTACTTTCCACCTCTGCTTTTCAACTCCCATCTTTGGCTGATATACAGTAAAATTGCTTAAGATTTAGGAGTAGTACTGTATGTTCCATTGATCAGAATCTTAGACTTGTGCTCTAGATGGTTGTTAAGTCTGATCTCAGATGTTCACTTGTTAATGCTCACCCAATTGACAAAACGTCAAAATCTTCTTCTTTAATCCATCATAAATGATAAATTATTGATACCATTTAAGGTAATCAAAAATTCAGCCCTTCATCCTATCTGCAAAAGCAAACAATTAGAATCATTTTATATTTGTATATAATTGTATAATTGTAATCAAGCATTATTGTACAGCAAATAGTGCTGTACTGAAAATCAGCAGGACCTTAACCAGGTGAAAGCACTTTGGATTCACTGGAGATGAATGAACAAATTTCTATCCATTATTGTGCAGCCATAACTAAATTTAACATGTTTTATCATTTAGAGCTGTTTCAGTTATGCATCAAACCATGAGTAATGAATTTAATTGCCAATAAAGAGTAAGTCTGCTCTCACACAACCTCCAGCTAAATTTTCCATGTTTGAATCTTTGGAGAGCCTTAATTTCTTCGAATAAATCTAGCAGTAAGACAGCTAGCTATGTCAGGAGTCCTAGGAAATTAAGGATTGAAATTAAAATAAAGTTTTGATTTTAGATTCAGTTTAGAATTTTTTTTAAATCAGATTTCAGGTCATATTCACCATCCATGGGTAAATTCTATTTGTTATACTTAAGATCAGCGAAGAAGACATGTAAAGTATATGTCAAGGGTAGAAACTACCTCATAGTTTTTTTCTGGTAAACACTTTCAAGTCTTGTGTTTTAGTTCATATTTCTCATTCGACATTAGTGGCGGTTGACAGCGTATCACTGTCCGTGGCTGTGACCTTCCTCAGGTCATTGGTGATGTGGTCTTTAGAGATGGAGAAAACTTTGACAGCAGTTTGGAAATGAAGAGCTTCAGGCACATTCACCACTTTGATCTTGATGCAGTATGTTACAGGCTTGTCAATCATTACTGACTTGCGATAGGGCACCTTGTTGTTGACCACCTCTCTCTCAGACTGCCTTTTTTCAATTCAGCAAAGTCCAGCTCGTTTAACAGACAGGACAATAATGAAGTGCTCAGATAATAAGCGAAAATAGAGGTAAAAAGAGTAAAAAGTCATGTATAAGGAGATCATGTTCTAAACCCTCCAATGTATCATAACATTCTCTGCCAAAAAATCTGAAGTATAAAGACACACCCCTATTTTGGAGTTCTTCGGGGAAAATCCATGCTAGCAGCCTGAGATGAGGACAGGACAGTCTTTATGATTACAGCCACATTTTTTCTCAACAGGAAGAATGTTCCCTAACTTAAAATATACCTGATAATCAATTGGTGTCTTGCTGATGTTCCTTATTCTGCATAATTTATCTATCCTACCTTAGTGACCATTATGATGCATTTCCAGATTATTGTGTATGCACCCTCCCAGTTTTCCATCTGGATCTGTTCCTTGCCTGCAGCCTTGATCCGAATCACTTCCACGTTTCTATTTGTGTTACATGAATAAAAGTGTTTTTTTCTTTGTTGTCCTACAAATAAACTGCACATAAGACAATTAAGCAATTTCGCACAAGAGAGTGCTGTTGTCCTGAATATAAGCTTGTGACGCCTCCGGCCGCATCTCAGCCCAGCGGATATTCAGTACAACAGCACTACTGTACCTAGAGTGTGACATTGCTTTTATAAAACCGTTCTACAAACAACGTTTATTATCAACAGAGTATGATTTGTTTGTGAGGAAAATAAACCATGGAGATTGTTGACAGTCTGGAGAAACCTACAAGATTGACTTTATATTTTCACCTTTTTCCAGATCCTAGTGTTGAATCCCAAAAAGGGACAAAGTGTGTTGATTTCTAAAAATGATTTGAGTGGCATTTGGCAGTCAGCGCATATTTCTAGCTTATTTTCTCTTTGCGTTTAGCTAATGTGTTAAATGCTAATGTGTTAAAGTAGTCTGTAAGCAGACAAATACATAGCCTTAAAAAAGTGACCTGTTGTATACAGTAATATTCTCTCACTTGCTCACAAACTCACTCCCTGAGTAGTCGTGAGTAATATTAAATACTGTATTATTCTGCCAGTGCCCACCAAGTAGTGCCCATGACCAGGTTTTGGAGAGGGATTTGGGATTCAGCCTTATTGCCTTTGACACAGTGTTATCATTCCTCTCATTCCCTTTGATGATCAAAATGCAGGTTTCTCATATACTTGCAAAAAAACTAACAAAAAAAAGAAACATTGATGGATAAATCAGCCTGTAGTTGTGTCATGTGGTAATATGAGCATGTACAGTAATTCATTATTATTAATTATATATTCATTAAGTTTTAATGATAAAAAAATCACATAAAGCACTCAACTCATACCTTGATTGTGTTTTTATATTGAGTTAAACAGCAATTAGTGGCAGCAAACTAGAATGAGGAAGACAAATCTTTCAAGTGTTGTTACATTATTTCTTTCTTTAATTAAGATGTTAATTTTCTTTTACAAATGTTACAGCAAGAGCATGACATCATGAGTCAGAGCAAGTGAGTAGGAGCAGGAAAGGAAAGAAATGAGATGTATAGATTAGAAAGTGATACAGAATGTTACACTGCAAGCTAATGTTACTTTAATGTTTACACTATAGTATTTCACATAGCTTAGTACTATATATAGTATATAGCATGGTGTTTGACGAACATAATTCACATAATGTCTTATTTTACAGAATGCATCGTAAATGTAATGTCCTTTTTTTTTTTTTGGCTTTAACATTCTCCAGAAATTAGTTGAACACATTTAGTTCACTCATACCAGCTAATAGTTGGTGAATCTGGTGGTTTCACTACAGTGATCACATGAAAGAAAGAAAGAAATATGATGGCTTGTCATACCATGTCAACCTTTACTTCAAAATATGTGATGGTTTGTCTTAAACATGAACCTTTGAAACTTAAATAATGCTATAGTGTGGTTTTCAAATTAAAAGCTTTCTTACAGACAATCTTATGTGTCAGAGGAAAATAAATGACTCAAAAATGTGACAAATGGTTTTTTATCACATTTTGTTGGACAACCATATTGTTAATAAACGAATATAAACATATCACTGATATTATACATTCTGCATGAGAAGACATTGATCTAAAATGTATCTAATTAATCTCCAGTGTCAGCATTTTGTAACCGTCAGTAAGGGAAGTTAGAACAGAGGAGATAGTGCTTCCAAGTTTCTTTTGACTGAAATAAGATGTGTCTCTGGAATTATCGACAGAACCAATCATCTGAACATTAAACACAGAAGCGCAGTCATTCTTGTTTAGAACTACGTTTTTGAAATTATGTTTAGCCATTTATCCTAGCTTTCTTTTTTAACTAATCAAAAATAAGCAAACAGAATTTACATAAAAGCTCAACAAGCAGAGACTTCATGAATTCAGAAAGCTACATCTGGACTGTCTATTTTATATAGCATTTTATTCGGGACGTAAACAAACAATTTGTGTTCCATTTTTCGTTGTGATCAAATTCTTATAGTGTATAATACAGCATTCAGCCCTCCGTCAAACAAATGTTGCAAGTGATTTGTAAATAATCATTGTTGAAATTACATCATGCAAATCATCATGAGGAAACAAAATATGCAAATTGGAGTTGTGCGTGCACTGTGTATTTGTTTTATAGTGACAGAAGTTTGATTCAATTTGAGAATCAACTGATTCTCTCAAATGACATTTTTTTCATTAACTGAGCATCGCATTTGAATACATTCAATTTTGCACCACATGAAATGAGAAGGCTCCATGCTGGTTCACAACAACATGGGTGCTGAAATGACTTCAGTACCCATTCAGCCAACCACTGAGAAAGAGAAACTGATCTGGTGCAGCTGCGGCCGGTTTCTAATGCACCAGCACAGAAAATGAAATGTTTTTAAAAGTGCAGGTTGAAAGCCTCAAAAAGGCACATTCCTGTTACTTGGTGCTGAGATAGGGTTACTTCACCCTTCTCTCTTATGGCTTAAGCAGAACTTTCTCCGTTCTGTACACCAGGTACTGTGCCTGGGTCAGCCTCGGGTAGGATCCTAGAGCCAGTCTGGTGAAGTGCTTTCACAATCTTTTTTATGTGTTGTTTCAGGTTTGGGAGTGGATGGCTGGCCAATAGTAGAATTTATAACTTAATGTGAGATTTCACTGGGAGCTAATACAATGTTGATAAGATAGGGGCGATGTGTTCCTATATTCTGCTTCTAGTGTGGACACTGGCTCCTACATTACAATAATCTAACCAAGAGTCTTCATCAGCCTGGTTTATCTAATTCATGTAGTGACATTATATTTCTTATCCTGACAATATTTCTGAGAAGAAGGAAGGGTATCCTAGTTATATTATCTGCATGAGCCTTAAATGAAACACTGGAATCACAGCAAGGTTTTTTACTGTTGCACATGATGCAACAGAAAGGCCGTCCAAAATTGCTATGTGATCAGAAAGCTTACGTGCAGGTAAATGTGGTCCTAGTATAGCAGGTGGTTCTGGTACTGTACATCTGTCTTGTCAGAATCAAGGAGAAGGAAGTTATTAAGCATCCAGTGCACTTTACACATTTCTCGACTTTATTAAGTCTTATTTGGTTTGAAGAGACATACAACTGTGTGTCATCAGCATAACAGTGAAAACTAATGCCATGTTTACAAATGACCTTACCTAGAGGAAGCATACTGTATGTAGTGAAAATATCAATGGAACTAAAATTGAATCTTGTGGAACACCAAACTTTACCTTAGTATGTACTGTATAGTAGAGAAGTTACCACTACAAACACATCGAGCATGTCACGGGTAACCCCATGGACTCTGTGTCGTGTGTTTTGTCTTTGGACTTTTATGTTTATATGTATTTCAGGACTTTATTTCCCAGTGTGCTTTGCACTGGTCATTGCACTTCCTTTATATTCTAAATCCATCTAAATCCATTTGAGTCCAATTAGTTTGTGTATAAAAAGGCCTGCTTTTAGGTTTATCTTTGTCTTGCATCTGTTGTCTGTAACTGTTGTCTGATTAGTATTACTTTGAACTTTTTTTTTTTGTTTGTTTGTTTTCTCGGTTTTATTACCACAGTCTTCCACATTTTTATTATGGACCTGTGCATGTTATAGCCTCTTTTTTTTTTTGTTTATTTGTGTGTTTCCTTATTAGATATCTTTACTTTTGTGAATATGCCATGCATGGAATACTTAAATCATGACAGAGAACATACTACAGCATCTCCTTTACTAATATGCTTACTAACCTCTAAGTGACCAAAGGGATATATCACTTGCTCCACCAAAAAACCTAACTAAAATTTGAACACGGTATACCTTGCATTTTTTTTTTTATTCATGAAGCTAATGAAAGTTCCACTACATTACTTTTCATCTGTTTTGAATATTTTCATCTGTTTTGAATATGGCATATGGTGATGTCACTAATTAGTTCACTTATGTGGCTGAATAATTAAGAGCTTATTAGAACCAGTTGATTTAGTTTATAAACAGAACAAGACAAAACTGTAAGTGGTGGGACTTTTAGCCAGGGTTTACACCTCCGTACAAAAATGGCTGAAACCAGGGGCTTCTCAACTAAATTGCAGATGTGTGTGGCAAATTTTTGTACACGATCATCAGGAAGCAATCAAACAGGCAAGAATTGAGCAAGTGACCCCAAAGTACTGCAGACTTCTTATTGACTCTATGGTAAGCAAGATCCAGTAGGTTTTAAAGAATAAAATACTTTCATGGTAAATAGTAACTGTTGTATAGCAATTTCTTTGCATACATTATTTTTGCATACATTACGTCATTTATTACAACAAAATGTGAGAATGTCATTAAAATATTGAATTTCACTTTTGTCTTTATGCTTTTGGTCATATGGTGTAACTTGTCAGCTTGTCTAGATCATCATGAGTTTGGTTTTTGAAAGCTGGATTTTGCATTAGGGTAATATCAAACATTTTTCATTTTTGGACCTTAGTGATGATCTCTACAGTTTCAGTCATATGATCACTGCTCTGAGCATATTCAGACAAAATATTCTACTCATTTTGAGTTTTTTGGCTTAACTGAAGAGATGTTATTGACTCCCCTTTTGATGACAAATAAAAAATATGAAGTGTTACGATAGTTTGGCATTTAGTTCATATGATTTTGTGTATAACTAGCTTTACTACAGTCATGAAAACAAAATAATGGTTGCTTAAAAAGATTCAAATAGCAGTAATTAATATACAGTATAAAACAGCATGTTGACAAGGTTAACCTGCAAAAGTGAGAAGAAATGTTTGACTCAATTTCCAGATACTGTAACCTCACCCGGATGACTGAGAATCTTCACAGACGTATAGTCAAATGGTTTCAAACTCTATTACAAATCTAATAATAGTGCAAAATGTGGTTACTGAAAGCGGAACATCATATACTTTGCCATTACCTACAGAAATATAGCAGGACGTGTGAGTGTAAGTGTGAGTGCTGTGTAAATGTGGGTTAGTTATGAGTGCGAGTTCTGCAGCCAGAGTTTTGCTTCCCTGGAGTTTCTTGGTCATGCTTCTGGAGTATTCTGCAATGCACATCAAGTGCAAACCACATTAAAGTTTAACACCAGTACATTGCAAGGCACCATGCACACACTCTCTCTCTCACACACACACACACAAATGCTAATCACATCTAGGTGCAATTTAAAGTAGTCAAACAACATTTGTAGATGTTTTTGAGAGATGGGATGAAACCAGAGAACCCCACACTGACACAAGAAGACCATGATATATTAATAAGCTTAAACAACTGACCCTGAATCTTTCTGGTGCACCACTGTACTATTTACAGTACAACATCTAAATGTGAAAGAAGAAAAATGAAAAACTTAAACTGTATTGTGTATTGCATGTTTGAAGTTCTTGTGATTGTTCCTTACTTTATTTCGATTACTGCCCTAATGTTAGAACAGCAGTTCTCAGTTTTGTTTCATGGTAAAGGAATAATTAAAGCATTATCAGAGTTACTAGATTAATTATCATATTCGTATAAGTATTTCCATCTTTTGTTACCATAATTAATGATTAATCCAATTAAGGAAATCCAAAACCCAAATCTCAAATAAAAAAAATAATAATAATTGAGCCAGATTGGAAATATTATCAGCATCATCAGACCTGTGTTAATGTAAATGAAATGTTTAGAAATAAAGAGCTTTGTGGCTCTAAATAAATAAATAAATAAATAAATAAAATTAGATGCGGGTAAAGAATGTCTATTAAGAATATTGCATGTTAATGTGTTCGTTTGAAGACATTGACAATAATTAAAAATCAATTTTTCTATAAGAAAATTGTATATTTTTGGCATGCAATTTAGGCATGTCAAAACAATAAATAAATAAATAAATAAATAAATTTCAGAATCTGCTTTTATTAAAAATGATCTAATTTGAGATGATATTTTTTTTTTGTTGCTAAAACTGGATTATCATGTTTTATTCCTTAATTAACATATTATGTCTTCAAGCCATAATATTACTGTACATTTTAATTACAAAGTGATGCCAGGCTGCATGTGCGTTCATTTACGTTGGCATTTGAAGCAACTATTTGTGTCTCTCATGCCTTAAGCTCAATTATTATTATTATTAGCTCTATTCAGGTGCACAGCAACATCCCTTTAATTGCTTTGCTTAAAACACGTTACAAATAAATTAGAAGCACGTTCTTGGTCTAAAGTTAACATTAACATCTGTCTAACCTGAGGAGAAAGAGATAAGAGTGCACCTTGACACATAAGGTTACAGTAAACATTCATGTGTAGTTCCGTGCAGTGTTGTCGAATGTCTGCTTTTTAAATCTGTGTGTGTGTGTGTGTGTGTGTGTGTGGAAGATTTAGTCTGGACTCAGCCAAACTTGTTTATGACAGGAGGTGAAGCTTTTAATAGGAGCTAAAGCTAGCTTAATGGACCATCCATCTATTCGCATAAATGATATGAAGTGTTAAACCTTTTGCACTCTGCTGTTCACTGACTGACTCTCTTATGATTAACAGGATGCAGGAATGACTAAGCCCACACACACAAACAGATACGCACACATGCACAGATGCACACACACACACACACATTGACACACTCACACACGGGTGTGCAGAAGTGGGCGTGCTATGAGGAGCTCAGGATTGATATTGGGGAACTGGCTCTCTCTGCTGGTGCTGAATCATATTATAGTGAAAGGAGACTGTGGACGCAGCAGAAACACCTGGGACAAAACCATGTTAAAGCAGGTTTTTTTCTATACTTTCAGAGAACGACGCCATAACTTTAGCCTTCAAATAGTACTTTCTTTCCAACAGACTGTTCTATATCTAATCAATGCCATCAGTGTAAACTGCAGCTGATTGTGTTTGCTTTATTAAATCCACCATGCCACAAGAGCCTCAATAAAGTCTCTATACAGTCAGACATCATTCTACACACAATTCTCCACAATGACAAGGTGGAAACAAGTGTTTGGAGTCTTTTGTTAATTTCTTTAAAAAAAAAAAAAAAAAGATTTAAAATTTTACATAAGTACTCAGACCCTTTTGTTAAGATATTTGCAGTTGAGCACTGGTGCATCCTACTCCTATCAATGGTCCCTGAGATGCTTCTACAAATTGACTCAAGACCACCTGGACACACTGGACATAATTAGGAAAGGCACAAACCTGTCTATATAAGGTGTCACCGTAAATGGTCTGTGACAGAGAGTCAGAGAGAAAAAAACAGCCATGAGGAAGAGAGAATTATCTGTAGACCTGTGAGACAGGATTGTGTCAAAGACAAAGGTCTGGGGAGAGATACGAGAAAGTTCTAGAGCATTGAAAGTGACCAAGACCATGGCAGCCTCCATCATTCTCAAATAGGAGAAATTTGAAACAACCACCAGTCTTTCCACATCTGGCCTCCAGCCAAACTGAGTAATCAGGAATGCAGGACGTTGGTCGGACAGGTAACTAAGAACCCTACAAGTCACTATAAACTCAATTCAATAAAATTTTATTTGTATAGCACTTTTAACAACTGTCATTGTCGCAAAGTATAAAAAAAATGGAAATTTTCATTTCTCATTGATCAGATGGACGAGAAACAACACTTTCTCTGTGCACTTAGATAGAATAAACATTTATTCAGTCTTTCAATGCTTGTTTTCAAAAAATGTGACTGGAACGAAGGGAAAAAATACTATTGGTATTGGAACAGATTTCTAAATATGCAGTACTGTGAAAACCACCTTAATGTTTGTACTGTATGGTCATTTAATTGATTGGTAATATTTTTTAATCAAACAAAATAATCATGGGAAACTGTACTGTGCATTAATTCTGTTTTGAGGGAAACAACTGTGCAGTGCTTTATTACAGTATTGTATGTCTCCATCAACAACCGATCCAGGTTTTAGCTCCTGATATTTAGTACAGTCTGTACTGGATGGATGGATGGATGGATGGATGGATGGATGGATGGATGGATGGATGAATGGATGAATGGATGGATGGATGGATGGATGGATGGAAAGGCACAAACCTGTCTAAATAATGTGTCACTATAAATGGTCTGTGACAGAGAGTATTGTATAGGGAAATGTCCAAAATAAACAGGACTGAAGGTTGATTTCAAAAGAATATGAAAAATACACAATTTTCAATCAAAGAGAGACTGATACTGCATTGGAGCAATCTTTAAGACTGAACAATAACATACAGTAGCAAAGTTACAAAAGAAAAGTTACAGGCTAATAACATACATTATTACCCAACACACAAAATGGAAGAAAATCAGAGAATCACACTTGAATCACACTTGAATCACACAGTCTTGTTCACATTGCACCTAGAACACACTGTAAAAAAAATTGCTGTTGCAAATTTACACTAACTAACTGGTAGCACCTTAGCTGGTGCCTTACTTGATTTGATTGGTTTGAAGCTGGCTTTGTCTCTTGAGAAGTTGCTTTGATTGATAAAAACAAAAGTTATTCTGGTGAAAAGTGGCATTATGAAATAATCTGCATATTAGAAATGAGAGCATTGTGGAATAAAATCCTTTTAAAATTCATAACATGTATTAAGTAAAAGGTTTTTGCAATAAACTCTGCTATTATGAAAATAATCAGCATTAAATAATATTTCAGAATAATAATTAGATTTTTTAATGCAGGATGAAAAGCTTTTCATAATACTTACTCAATCATCGTCTATACCGCTTTATCCCCTTTATCTCAAGGGACTTAGGGCAGGAGGTGGGGTACACCCTGGATGGGGTGCCAATCCATCACAGAGCACACACACATACACACACTCATTCAAACACTACGGGCAATGTGGGAACGCCAATCAACCTAATATGTATGTCTTTGGACTGGGGAGGAAGACGCCGGAGAACCTGGAAGAAACCCACCAAATATGGGAAGAACATGCAAACTCCATGAACACAGACCCAAAGGTGGGAATCAAACTCAGAACCTTGAGGTGCAAGGCAACTATCCACTAAGCCACTGTGCCACCTGTTTTTCATAATAATAAATTTTTTTTTTAGATTATTCCATAAATCTCTAGTTAGATCAGAAAAAAAGTGTTTATAATCATTTATTTCATAATGTATTATTTTTGACTTACAGTATATATTCACTCACGTCATTTTGAACACATCCACAGTGTTTTACAAAGGATTACTGAAAACCTGATAGAAGATCATATTGTTTATTGTGTTTAACAGTAGAAAATTGTATAAGAAGTAATAGTAGGTGTTTATTGTACACTTTTTGAGTTCAGCTGTGTTTAATAATGTATTATACAAAAATTAGTTCTGATCAACTAATCTGATTGGATGAAAGGCTTTTATCTTATCTAACATTTATCTATATGTATCACACCATGTCACAGAAAATAGGTCATTAAGGTCCGCAGTTCTGAAAAGAGGGGAGAGCAGCTGCCTGACAAAACCCACATTCGAAGCCAGTCTAGAAAGGACTTTCAGCAAGAAAACACATCTTAAACATTATGTTATCTTAATCAACACATTGCCCCCTAATAATTGCTTCTATGTTGTTCCAAATTGCTATTTCTTCTTTTACTTACAGCTACAAAGCTAAGCCAACTCGCTCTCCAACCCCTGATCAGGGGCACTAATTTGGGTGGGGGACAAATGTTTGCACACTAATTTATCATTTAATGCTGGATTAGATTCAACCCCAGAACCTGGAAGTTACTGTAATGTAGCAAAATCAGTAGAATTAAGTAAAACGCATAAGTTTCTCAGGACTGTCCACCAGCTCTCCTTAACTTTTGACTACATAGTACTGATAAGAATTTTAAATTACTTCCTCGGTCGCCAGCTCCAACAGTTGCGGTTATTTAGTTCCACCAGGTGCAGAAGAATAGGTGTTGGCGGAAAAAAAAAATCCTTCATTTGTATCTGTAAATATTTTATTTTTTAATAATAAAGTTAAATATTGACCTGCATTAAGGTTGCATTGCATTCCATTCGTACCTCCCTATAATCCAGGCACAAGCATACATTCATTTTGTCTTTATCTAAAGCTCCAATCAGATGGGATTAAATATACAAGGTAAGCTAGTGTAACATCATTTTGAGCAGTGTATCTTAGGGATTGATTCAGGCCAAACACATCATGTCAGTCATTTACATTGACTAAAACTTTCCTGCGTCTATTAAATGAGCTATAGAAATAACCGCAGGTGAAATATGGTATATTATTTATGAATTGACATGACGGTAAAGATCTGTTATATCCTGTGGGACAAGATATCTTGCAACTCTTCAATCAAAGGCAAAAAAATCTATATATTTTTTTTTTATCTCATGCAAATTGAGTATAATTACCAACATTAGCTTAACACATTTTCAGAAAACATACTGTATATCCAAACAAAATAGGCTTATGCTGTAAAATTGAACCTATAAATAAATACACACTGATCTTTAAATGCCTTTGTTAAAATCCGACTGGTCTAAATTCCACTCTTTAACATTTAAATGCCCAAGTCATTAACACAAGCTCTCACGCTAACCTCTGGCAGATCACAGGTAATGTGACAGTAATAGCAGGATCAGGCAAGGAAGAAACCCTCCTCTATTCTTCAGAAAGTTGCCCAGTGGTAAGCAGTCTTTTCCGGCCATTCCTTTTCCAACTCTCTAAGGGTCTAATTAGTGCCATCTCAAGGAGGCTTTCCTTCCATGCACTACAGTCGAACGGCAAAGAACACCTCATTCATTAGAGACACAGTTGGGAACTTCTGAGTAACAAAGTGGTACATTAACTGTGGCATAGACCCTCTTTGAGACTTAAGATAAAGACCTGCCTGTTCTCTTAAAAATCCATTTGCTGAAAAAGCCCCCAAAAATCTTAGCGAGTACAGAAAACATATCCTCAGGCATCTTCAATAAGTGAAAAGAGATAAAGAAGAGTAAAGAGTAAAAGAAGAATTGTACTAAAAAAAGCATATAATAGACAGTGGCAATATACTGAACAAGAGATAAATATCTATAAGAATATTTACAAACACCTGGCTAGACTTTTAATAAAATTATTTTAAAGCTTAGATTTGTCTTAAAGTTATTGATATTGATATTGATATTATTATTGATAGGGGTGTATAATACAAGAATGTAAAGTTTGTAAAAAAAATTATATCTGCTGATAGATGACAATTTAAATATGGATATTTTAATAAATAAATAAATAAATAAACAAATAAATACATACAATACTAAATATTATTTATGAATAGTATATAATAGTATAATAATAATTATAATATTATTAAATCTATTTGTACATATATTTATTCATTTAAAGCTTGAATTTGTCTTCCATTGCCATAAAGACTCCCAAACGTTAGAAATTCATAAAATAAAATGTCAATAAATAAATATAATAAATAGATAACTACAAATAGAAGTCCCTTAAAATGATTAAACATTTAAAAATAGGTAAAATAATTTTATGTTTATTTTATACGTTCTACGAAGACATGAAATATGTACTCTAACACTTAAATGTTTGCGATCAGTTTCTAACTCTTTGCTTGTTCCTTATTTTTATTTCTTTCTACATTGTATAGCAATTCTGAAGACATCCAAAATATGCAATAGTCTCCAATAATCTCTAATCCGAGGTGGTGTTTGAGGTTAATTGTTGATTTCTGAGGCTGGTAACTTTAAATGAATGTCTCCTCTGCAGCAGAGGTACGTTTTGGTCTTGCTTTTCTGGGAAGATCTTCACGAGAGCCAGGTTCATCATGGTGCTTGGTGATGGGTTTTGCAAATGCATTTGATACAATATTATTCTTGCAAGAATTGTTCCAGAACAGCTGACCTTCATGTCTTAACAAAACAATTGACTGTAGTTGTGGTTGTTGTGACATAATTATCTAATTCCATATGTGTTATTTCATAGTTTTGAAATCCACAGTATTGATCCCAAACTTTTGAGTTTGGGATCAATAGTAGTGCATATGAACTATAAGTTTGTTTATAACAAAGAATAATGCACTCAAATATCCATTATTTGCATATACAGTAGGAGAGTCAGATCCTTCAATGTGTGCAACAGGATGCTCCAGATGTTTTATTACTCTGAGTTGGGAAGCTGGCATCAAAACAAAGGATGCTAGCTTACTTAACAAACTCATTAAAAAAGATAGAGTCTGTTGTTGGACACAAGTTTGGTGTCTTGGAGGAGGTGGTTAGAGACAGAATGATGGCAAAACTGCTGGCACTCATGGATAATGCCTGTCACCCTCTCAATAAAACAAGTGATGAACTTAGGAGTAGTTTCAGCAGCAGACTCATTCATCCCTGCTGTTTAAGGGAATGCTATAGAAGATTGTTCCTGCCCAGTGTCGTCAGAATCTATAACTCACCTGCACATGTGGGACCTGTAATCATTAAACCTAACCGAGTGTTTTCTGAGTCACTATGATTTTACCCCTGTATATGTTCTTTGTCATTATCTACACCACTTTATTCTATACAAGGTCGCGGGGTGCCTGGAGCATATCCCAGGAGTCTTAGGGCAT
>JAOVVB010000043.1:2650901-2671729 GCA_028570985.1 Heterobranchus longifilis
AATCTCATAGCCATGTTCAAAATTCCAACAATTCCACAGCCACTCCTAGCATTTCAGCAAGCTGACATCCAAATCCAGTAGTTAAAAAAATAAACAGCCACATCCAACTATTCCACAGCCACACCTAGCTACAGTACCTCATAATCAGATATATTTTCAATATTCCAACAATTCCACAAACATTACCCAGTAAACCAGTAATTCCACAACTATTCCCAGCAACCCAATAATCCCACAACCACACCCTGCAACCCATTAATCCCACAACCACTCCCAGCAACCCATTAACCCCACAACCACTCCCAGCAAACCATTAATCCCACCCCCACACCCTGCAACCCATTAATCCCACAACCACTCCCAGCAACCCATTAATCCCACCACCACTCCCAGCAACCCATTAATCCCACAACCACTCCCAGCAACCCATTAATCCCACAACCACTCCCAGCAACCTATTAATCACACCACCACTCCCAGCAACCCATTAATCCCACAACCACTCCCAGCAACCCATTAATCCCACAACCACACCCAGCAACCTATTAATCACACCACCACTCCCAGCAACCCATTAATCCCACAACCACTCCCAGCAACCCATTAGTCTCACAACCACTCCCAGCAACCCATTAGTCTCACAGCCACTCCCAGCAACTCATTAATCCCACCACCACACCCAGCAACCTCTTAATCCCACAACCAGACCCTGCAACCTATTAATCCCACAACTACACCCGGCAACCTATTAATCACACAACTACACCCAGCAACCTATTAATCCCACCACCACACCCAGCAACCCATTAATCCCACCACCACAGTTAACAATCACACACAATGCACAATAGTCCCACTTACTCAATCAAATATTCCACAGCCATACTGTAGAATCTCATTAACTTAAAGACATTTATTGTCTCATAGCCTCACGTGGATATATACCAGGAATTGATTTATAGTTGTACTTTCTGATATCACCCAAATGAAGGAAATGGGTTTCCTGTGGAATTTTGTTTCTCCCTGGTTTCTTCCTATTGTCACCTCAGGGTCTTTTTCCTTGCCACAAACTGATAGTTATAGGTTTATTTCATTTATTTATTTATTTATTTTTTTATTGTGTAAAGCTGTGTTGTGACAATGACCATTCTTAAAAGTGCTATGCGTCAAAAATTGAATTATAAACACGCTCACTCACTCTGTCACAAACACACCAAACAAGTTTAACAAACTGTCTGTCTTTGGCATGCCCAATAATCTCACAACCACACCATACAATCCATCAATGCCACGACCACATTCAACAAACTCATAGCCACATCCCCAAATCCTATGACTACACCCAAAAAGCCACACAGCCACATCCAAAATCCCACATATAACCACACTTTTTACAACCACATCCAACAGACCCATGGCCAAAACCAAAAATCCCAAAGCCACACCACCCATCATAACCACATGTGTCAATTCAACTGCAACACACAACCCTAATATCCCATAACTACATTGACCAAACCCACAGCCACAAAGAAAAATTCTCCAAGAATGACATTTGAACAGCCACATGCCACAAAGTCACAAAAAAATCCATCAGTCGCCATGACACTCAACATTCCCACAGTCATACCCAACAATTTGTCTTTCACAGCCACACCCAGGTATTCGATAGCCACTCCCAATAATCTTAAAGCCATACCTGATAATCCCACTTACAGTTAGCCCTGATAATTAGACCTCCATCCAGACAATCCCTCCATCACAGTTATAGTTGACAGTTTTATTGTTACATCTGTACCTAATGATCCCATCAGTCATGCAGTCATGACATCACTATAATCATTATCCTAATTAGGAATCTTGGTAACTGAACTTGCCTGCAGTTTTTATTTTAATTTTTTTTCAATTTATACTCATTTTATTCTCATTCATCAATAATGAAGACTCCTACCACCAAAAACATTATAAAGCTGCTGCTTTTGGTTCCCCAGCTTTGGGATATTTTTCATCTTTCTTGTCTTATTCAGTGCTCGGTCCTCTGCCTTCTTTTTGAATTTTTGCTGCTTTAGTAATTACCCCTCTGCCCTTGGCTCTGACGTTGGCTGCCGTGCTTCGTTTGTTACAAAAAGCTCTTTGTGCTCATGGTCACTTTAAAGCCTGGTGCTCAGAAACCCAAGAACACACAGTGTGCAGGAGTTTGCGTTCTGCCATTTAGTAGAAAAGGCAGTGTTTACGGGACATACGCTGCATGCTAGCTGATGGCCATGATAAGAAGAGATGTTCAATGCGCTGTTAAATAAAATTACACTACTCATCTTTCCTCGGTGGTGCATCTCAGTGCGCACTGCACATGCTGGCCCTGCAACAAACCTGCGCACACTGACGACATCCCAGAAACATTCATCTTACAGTGTTTTGTGCCAACTGACACAACTAAAGAATAGTCGCTAGACCTACACCCACAGAGATGCAGAGCACTAAACAGGAGCCTGTTCGTTAGGGGGAGGTACTCAGGGCATTATTCAAACTTTACCTCTTTTGGGAACACACACACACACACACACACGCGCACAGACACAATGCTCTTTTGTTTTATGCAACGACTAAAAGCAGTGATTTGAGAGCATTTTGAGAGAACCCATTCAGTAGTAGGGGCACAACCTGATACAAATACGTTATTTGAAACAAACATTTAATGTCTTCTAAACAAATACATACTGTATACAGGAATGAATCCTTGGTGTGCTATTATTTCTACTGCAGCTTTTCAGGTAGCTTCATACAGTAGAGCATCTGGTTGAAACCACAGGTGTGAACTGAGACTGGGATTTTGCAGGATACAACAAAGAAGATTTCTTTTTTTTTTTTTTACTCGCACAAAGACCAAATGTGAGAAAACTGAGCCATGTGCATTCGACTGTGTAATAAAGCTAATATCTGGAATGTACACATGCACACATGCTAACTCAATAGTGAAGCACTGCTGGTTTACGCTCTAAGCCTAACTATGTTAAAGTGACAATTAAAGTGACTCATGTTCTTCAGACATTAAGAGATGAAGTGTAATAAGTTGAAGCCAATATGCAACTACTGCCTCCCTTCTTCAATTAAACCTAAGCTCTCATCCAGCTCCGAATAAATGAGACTCGGGCACCACAGGCTGATTTTATATGCCATAATACTCTGGTTTTAAAAAGAGAGTGAGTCTCATCCAGAGTGCATAGAGCCGTAGTTCGGTTAAAGCACTGAAGTGAATGTAATTAGCTCAAACGGAGTGTGGAGTGAGGATGAGAAACCCAGCCAGAGGTGCTCAGCTGAAAAGGACACTGCTCACAGACCTCATGTCACTCTTTGCCAAAATGGCATGAAAGCACTTAAAAAAATAATAAAATTCATGTCAGGTTTAAAAATTACAGCAGGCAAACCCGCATAAGCAAACATGCCAGCAAGTGAGCCAACAAACAATAAATTATCTTGTGGAAAAATAACTTTGTGATGCAAGAACAGAAGTTGGTGTGTAATAGGCCCATGGAGTGGTGTGAATGACAATGTTTTCTCATCTATGATTAATTTAAGGAGCGTGTTTATATTCATTTTTAATGGCTTGTGCATGCTCCTGTGTGGATATTATGAAGTTATAAATTCTAAATGTCACGGAGCCGCAGGTGCTAGCCGGAGAGGCCGGCTAGGAACGAAGAGCTACAACTCTATTAACAGTCAGCAACACTGAAAGTCAGACGGAGTCAGATGTCTAGACCATTATACAACCATGTGTATGCGTGTTGCGTTAATCCTGAAGAACATTTATTCAAAAGTAAGCTTTGAAGAACTGTCGGCTTGCACCTCCAGGGTCCGGGTTCGATTCCCGCCTCGGGCTCTGCGTTCATGGAGTGTGCATGTTCTAGCCGTACTTGGTGGGTTTCCTCTGGGTACTCTGGTTTGTTTCCACAGTCCAAAGACAAGCAGATTAGGATACACTGTAGTGTGTGAATGTGTGCAAATGTTAACTAGAGGTCCTACCACGGTCGTGAAATGGAAATAAATAAATGGTAATCACCATTGGCCTCCGCGGTCCCTAGTTGGATTACAGTAGATGGATGGAAGCTTTGAAGAAACTAAGCAAGGGGTTGGTACATCTGGGTTCTTTGGTTTTCTTCAACCTCTAACCTCTAGGTAAACTGGTGATTCTAAATTGCCCCAAGGGATGGATGGATGGATGGATGGATGGATAGATAGATAGATAGATAGATAGATAGATAGATAGATAGATAGATTGATAGATTGATTTCTATTGCAGACAACCAAAGTCCATAGCAACACAAACACCACCAAATACCAAATGAATGACAATAATAAAGATATTAAGTAACCCTTGCATCACTTATTATAGGCACAGTTAAGGCTTTTATAATTAATTTTTTTTTAATCAAATAGTCAACACATGAATTTGTAGATAAAATTCCTCAGGCCATGAAAAGTATTAACATTGTTAGACACAAACATATGATTGTCCATCTTGGGAGCTTTAATAATATTCCAAATGCATCATTATATGCCACCTGCAGCTTTTTCATTTTTATTGTTTGTATGAAGTGGAGTACAATAAGCTTTAAAGAGGGCTATCTTCACTTTATTTGTACACATATAAAATTTGCAAACAAGCATTAAAACCTGCAGCACATCATCATCATCATCATCATCATTATCATCATCATTTAGATCACAAGTACCTAACCCTGTTCAAGCACCTGATCTGCCAAAATAAATCTTCTTACTTCTATCAATAATGACAACACTCTCATCTTATGATTGAATTTATCATCATACTGCACTTAAAAACTTTAAGCAACTGCTGTAAGCCAGGGCCATAAGGAGACAGACCAACTAAAAAATCTGGATACATTAAATAATTTATAAGACACTCCCCCCACACCCCCCAACATGTATCCAGTTTTAAACTCTTGTAGCTATTTAGAAACAGTATCCCTATATGAATTAAAGAGAACAAGCAACAATATTCCACAATATCAAAAAAAGGTGGAGATATACTATAATCCGACCTCACACACACTTTGTTTGTTGTTAATACCAAAAGTACAGGATCCTTATCAGGTATAAAGGACCCCCTTCTTTTGTAACTTAACAAATAATTTACCGTGATTAATTCGATCAAATGCTTTCAATGCATCCAGAAAACAAATAATTACTGAGTCTTGTCTTCTTTACTTGCAAACAATCTCCTTCAAAGCATAAAAACACATATCAGTGTTACGCTTGAATTTAAAAACCAAATTGGTTATCAGTAGTTATTATAAGTTCTGAAGGAATTCAAAGAATTTGTTCTAAAAAAAGAAACTTAGAAAGTATGCTAGTCAGAGCAATCACTCTATAATCGTCCATATCGGATATTGTTTTTCACTACAGGCACCAACAATACAGTCAACATAGAGTCAGGTAGTATTATATGCATTAATAAACCACTAAACCACATTGCAAGTAATGAGAGCGTGGATGGACTGGCATTCCATTCAGCTTGCCATATAACATCAAACCCAGTGTTCCAAGACAGATCCACCCTATGGATTAAGCGCTAACAGATAGTAGTGGATATGTTTACTTCTATATTGTACTGTAGCTTCAATAATTCCTATAAACTTTTTATAATCATAAACGCTCATCCTTATACTGTACGTATTTGAAATCTGATCATACACAGCACAGCTGGTTGGACATGGGATAGCACATTGGTTAAGATGTTGGACTATTGATTAGAAAGGAACAGGTTCAAATCCCAGCACCACATAAAGCTGCCAGTATTAACCTTTTACTGCTAATATGTCATAAAGATAATGTAATTAGTGTGTATATATATTTAAATACAGTTATATACAGTACTGTTTTCTAATTGTCCTGTGCCATCTAAAAGATGATTGGTTCCTATTTGAATCTGGATTTGAATTTTTCCTCATGTCACATCATGAAGCCTTTCCTTGCCATGATTCCCCCTGGCTTGGTCATTAAAGATCTAAATATAAACCTACTTCCAGATCTCTGTAACGCTGCTTTGTGACAATGCCTAATAATAAAACTGCTATTCAAATGAACTGTACAGCGGATGTATGAAATACAGGGTGAAGAAAGTTCAGAAATGTAAATGGAGATGTCTTTTCTATTTCAGGTCTACATTCACTCTTTCAGCCATCCATGCTAAAATCTAAGCAATGCGGATTTAGTTTTTTCCTGATTCCGGTTGTTCCGAAATGAAGGTTAAAACCACTAACCTCACCTTCCTTTTTTAGGATTAAAGACTAAAATTTTTTACTTGAGTCATGTAAATTCTCAATGGACTTCTTTTTAGTTCAATTTTATTAATGCACTTTCCAAATAATAAACATTTGGATATAGATGCTATTTTTGATATATTTTGTTACTAGATGTGCCAGCAACTTTGTTCAGTTTGGAATTTAATCGCACACTCATAAGCACGTTTTAAAAAATGTACAGCGCCATTGGTTGAATTTTGGAATGAATTAAAATTTTTACGTGTTACCGTAAACTGTGCGGAATGAAGTTGTGAGACTGTGTTTATTAAGTAGATTTCAACTGCACACCCATAAGTGCGTATTAAAAAATTTACAGCGCCACCTGTGAACTAATGAACTATGAATGAACTAATGATTTTTTCAAGGTTGATTTTTTTTTTTTTATGATACAAGGGCATTTTCTATTTAAATTTCAAATTAGCATATATTTTCTTCCTGTGAGCGGATTGCGAAGAAACAAAGCCTATATGTTACCTCAAGCTCAGCCAAATACACCTGTTAAAAAGAAAAAAAAAACATTAAACTTTGTTCAGTAGTTATTATATGATGTGCCCATAAACAGACAGACAAACAAAAATTCCAAAAGCCCTCTTGACGTGTTCTATGTATTATCTTATATCCCCCTCTAATTATTTTTTTTTTCCACAAATATTTTTATTTTTGAATATACGAACACGCCAACTTTACAGGTTTATTATATGTATAGATTATAATGCAGCATGCGCTGTACTGTGCAAAAGTCCTGAGTCAGCTCTCATTTTTTTCAAAACTTTTTGTTCAAAACTTTCGTTCTCCAGGACATTTCACAGGAATGTTTCTGTTTGATAAGCCACACAGTGATCTATGAATCATTCAAACATAAAAACATCTAACTTGAAGCATGAACCAGTGAGAAACAGGTGCAGATGATGACAGATGATCAGGCCGGTGATGCTGAATGCTGAGTGGCTGGAAAAAATGAGAGGGGAAACAAGGTTGCTGCTTGAGTTGTTAAATATACAATCATTTTTAAAATGGTATCTTTGGGAACTTTGCGTCCTGTCACAGTAAAACATGTATTCCCATTATTTTAATTGAATCTACATAATTTAATTTAATAGAGAGAAATGAGGAATGGCTTCAGACCTTTGCACATTACTGTACTGTATGTTGACTAAAATCTGCAAAAAATCATGACAGAGACTGAGAAAATGTTTATCATGGAAGTGTGAACATGTAGCACACATGTATGATGGAAATAACACATGGAAAATGAACTATATGGTATTTGACTCTGCCTTGTTCCTGACTTTTTAGACACTCTGTAGATTGTTAGTGGTTTCTCGGCATAGCAGGAAAGATATTGATTTGCTTCCTAACACTTACTGACCAACATGGCTGGTTTCCAAAAAAGAGCGAGAGAGAGAGAGATCTATAAGAACGCCAAGTTCACACTACAGACATTCAAAAATAATTTGCTGTTTTGACAATAATTGCAATGCTGGAATAAAGCATAAGGGGCATCCAACTGATTTTCTGAAACAGTGTTGTGTGGCACAAATTCTTCTTCTTCTCACTGTCAGTTTGACATTTGGAGAATGTTTTTATAAGGTTTTGCTGAACATGGAAAGGCAAACATAAAAAAAAATAAAAAAATCTAATTTCTGACAGGTCGTCTGCAAAACAGCACATTGACAGTTAAATGTAATTAATTGGAAGTTTAATAATTTCGTCTTTGCCTTGCACTGATTGGAGCTCTAGGGTGTGAATGTATATGTGCCAAAAACACAAATCTAAACGCCTGTCATTTAGAAAGCCATTATGTGATCTCTCTGTAATCCCAGTGACCGCTGATGATTAGCTACCTCTTACCACAAATCAAGCTTAGAAAAGTAAATCTTTCAGTATTTATACCATGTAGGCTAGTGTGAAAAAACACAGTGTTTGAAGAGGGAATGTTTACAGAAATGCGTTCTATGTTGAAACTCCTCTGTAAAACGACAGCATTTTGAGAACATTTCCAGCAATGCAGAATGAGATACATCATTTAAACTGTTGAATTAATCAAAAGCAAGATATGAACCTGTGCTTTCTTTCTTTCTTTTTCTTCTAAAAGAAAACATGAAGCACGAGTTGCTGCAATACTTTATTCTATTGTGGTATTTTATATCAATTGACAGGGAAGAAAATGCGTTAGGTATATTGAGCAATACAGCCAAGTTGTAAGTAGCTATGGTTTTTATTTGGTGTTGACACACCATTTAGAAATGGTGAATTTCATAAACCACAGGTATCTTACATATGTTTTGCTTGTCAAAGTTGGAATACCTGTTTTTTGGAATATCACTCACTCTTTCATTCTCTATACTGCTTGTCCTGTTCAGCATCACCGGAAACCTGGAACTAATCGCAGGCGACTCTGGCATGAGGTGAGATACACCCTGGATGGGGTGCCAATCCATTGCCGGGCTCACAAGCACACATTTACTCGCATGATACAGGCATTTACATTCGGAAATGCCAATTAGCCTACCTTTTGACTATGGGAGGAAAATAAAGTACCTGGAGGAACTCAACAAGCAAGTGGAAAACAGGCAAACTCCGCCCACAGATTCAAGGTCGGAATCAAACCCTGGCTCTGGAGGTCTGAGGCTACAGTGCTAACCACTATGGCTACATCGTCTACATGGACAAAAGCACACAAAAATCTGATCAATTTAACACCAGACCTGCAAGAGTTTAAAAAAAAAATGGAACAAATATTGCACAACCACTACTTGGCCCTATTTATCCCATATTTTACTATTTCTTTAACAAAGTGTATCTGTTGATGTTCCAGGTGAAATAACCCTTACCACAAACTCTCTTTATTTCACTACTCCTCCAAATGTGCCATTTCAGTGTCTGATGTCAGGAACTCCAGTCCTGGAGGGCAGTTTACAGCACATATTGTGATTCACCAAGACCTAAACACACCCACTGAACCTTGTAATTAACAGATTAGTTGAATAAGCTTATTTAAGCAGAATCATCATCGAACGGTGCTGGACACTGGCCCTCCAGGACTGGAGTTGAAGATACCTACATAGAGTAAATGAGCTACTGTTGAGCCATGCACCACCAGAGAGCTGCGCCAACAAGACCAGGGAGGGGATCTTCTTATATGATGTTAAAAAAAGGGGAAACACACAAACACACACTGGAGACCCACCTGGATTGTCTAAAAATCTATAAAAAACTGAATTTTGCATAATAAATTAGATTAGATTAAATTTTGATTAGATTAGATTAGATTAGATTAGATTAGGCAATGAAATGCAGTTAGCATCTAAGCAGAAGTTCATGACTGGCCTATTAACAATAAATAACAAATATAAAAAATAAGGTTATGGGGTCGAAGTATGTAGAGTACAGTATGTACTGTACAGTAGGTCTGCAGGTCATGTCTTACTGTAGGTATAAAATATAGGAAATATACAGGGTAGGTGAAAAGTAACTAGGCATCAAAAATTGGCAATAAAGTCTTTATTTCTAATGCAAAGTTATTAAAACAAATTGTACATGTACTTTATAACATCGCTGAGAACTTGTTAAATCCGTGCCTCCAAGTCCTGGCAGTGTGCAGGGCTTTGTCCTCTACACCTTTGTCCTCTAGAAGATCTGGACTTCTTGGAGACCATTCATGAGATCCGCATCGTCCCAGCCAACGTCCTGGAAAATACTGGTCTAAATATGGAATCCTATCGTCTAGTTAGAGACTGTTTTCATTATGACTTCAAAGATACTACAAGTTCTATAGCCATTTAATATTGCCTAGGTCATTTTCACCCACCCTGTATATGGTAATACAGTATATCTGTATATACCAATAGGTGCTCTTTAAAGGATGCTGACAAACAATGACTGACTAGAGAAAACTCAAAGATTTCTTTATCTATTTATTAAATTTTTTTGATTAATCCATTTCCAGAACAATAGTTCTTTACAGTGCTGTCGCTTTAAGGGAGTTCTTAACCCTCCTGCTTAAGTACTATGAGTTCTTTTGGTTAGATTCATAACATCAAGTCAAGTCAAGTAGGCTTTATTGTCATTTTAATTTATGCAACATAAATTTACAGCATAAATTAACAGAAAACTAACTAGCTAACGTAGAGACCTAACTAGCTGGGACAAGACAGATTGACATTTAAGTTAAACAGGGAACTATCTACGGTTTTATACAAAAGAGACAACGTGCACATACAAATGTGCAAACAAGAGCGACAAAGTGACTATGCGACAAACATGACATTACAATATAATATGACATACAGTATAATCTCAGATAAGGTCCAGGTTATAATGCTACAAAATCTTTGGAAGTTTACAAGACATGGGGGTGATTGCTAACAAAGGGCACTTTATTTTTACAGTATGTTAACATTCGTTATCGTCAATTTGATGAGAAATTCAATTATTTTTTCAAAGAAAAAGCATGCATTTTTTGATTTGAGCAAGTTTAAGATGCAGAGGTTAGAAAAGCTTTGGCATCACTTGGGAATATACTGTATGTTTCTTTTTATTAAAACCAATCAATAAGCACAGCAACAACCTACTGAGCATGGTGATCAATCTTACATACTATATAATTATTCCAGCCCTGTTAATGCTTTAAATACGAAACCCAACTCACTGCAGGTTAAATCCAGGTCACACATTATATCCCGAAAGCCCACAAAAAAAAACTGATTAGATTTGTGATGTCCAATCTGCAGAATAAGGGTTTCAGAACCTCTTACTTCAGAGAGCATGTGATGTGATCGGACCACCCGGCCGCTTAGAGTCCATTAAAAACAAATCGAGCCGAGGGAGGTGGAGGGAAAATATTGACCCGTGTTATCCGCTGAGAGAAGCGAGGCTCCACAGAGAAGACAAGGAGGTTGTTTTCGCTGAGGTGCTGTGATCAGGCAAATGGTCAAATGCTCTGACGAACATGACACAAAAGCATGACTCGCGTTCAGGGCAGCCATTAGAGATTTGTGGTCGCAGCAGTTTAAGACAGGTTTGAGCGCTGATGCGTGCGCCGTCATGTATTACAGTGATAGCACAATGCCAGACCATCATAACTGACCCTGAGGAGCTACGATTAAATATCCTGGTTGGCAGAACAAATAAAACACTGGAAGTCATTTGTAGGGAATAAAACACGACAAATAATTTGGTGACAGGGTGGCGTGACGAGTTACGTTTATCATCTGGAAGGGCATTCATTTCCCATAACAACATGTCATGAAGTGTTTTATTCTCAATACACAAATAGCAGTTCCAACTCAGTTTTAATTTATGAATTAAAGACATGTTTTTTTTTTTGTTTTGTTTTGTTATATTCCTGTTATCAAAAACCCTGTGGTGCCCATGATCCGGTCACCAGCGGTGCTACCCCCTGCCCTATCATGCCTTCATGCAACTTAAGTTGTGAAACTTTTTAGGAATTTAAAAACATGATTCCATGATGTTAAGTTACTTTGCCCAGCACCATGAAATCTGTACAAAAGAGTCATCATTAAAACATCATTAAAGTGTCCTACGAAGTCACTTCTAATACTAGTTTTGATATTTTTTCTTCACTAATGTGCTTTTTGTAATTATGCCTACATACTGTTTGCCCCTTCGGGAATTATAAAAATTCATTTCAAGTATGATTTATCAGGTAGTTATTATTTTTCCTGCTATGCTTGTGGATAATGAACATATCTTTCGAAGAGCATCTGCATTGTTTTTAAATTGAATGAACGTCCTGCCAAATATAGAAGCATAGAGTTCGCAGAATAAAAGTTTCGAATGAGGCGATTGGTCTCGGTTTTTGCTGAAGCCCAGATTTACTTAAGATCCACTAGCATTCAGGCATGCCTTTTGACAGAATCATTCCCAATCCCTCAGAAGAGGAAGACCAAAGGGAATGGAAGACAATACTTCTGAAGGTTCTTTCTTTTAAACATGTTTGTGAAATCCCATTGATATTAACCCTTTTATTTCAAGGACCTTTATAAATTGATATCAATTAAAGACTATAAAAGAATATAAAAGAAGCAAGTGAATGAATGTGATATTTTTAAAAAATTAATAGAAAGGGTTATAAGCAAATTTAGACTCAATGACAGGAAACAGATATCAGCTTTTTTTTTCTAAAAAGGAATAGAATTTGAGATTTACTTATATATTAGTGAGATGAAACAACCTTGGCTAATTATGTTCTTCCCTTAATGAAAAGGTGCATGGCCAACAGTTCAATGCTTCTAGTTGTTTTGATCAGTCAGAGGCAGGTCACATAAGAGGAATGTGCATGGGTGGATTCTGGAGAATTACTTGAAAAGAATCACTCCCTATCCTTAATCAGATTCATTTACAGTATATCAAACCACCAAATGGGAGTTTCCGGATCAGACTGCTCTTCAATGATAGTAGAAAGGTTGTAGAAAGGGCATCGTGATGATCAAAAGCAACTCAACGAATTTAGAACAACAAATATAGAAGTGAGCACAGCTGTAAAGAAAGTGGTTTCATCCACTTTCCAATGTACATGTATGCATTCATTTATTAATCCCATAATAAGCATGCCTAATCTGGGAATGCTGTGCGCACGGCAAAGTTTCAAATCAGAGAACCCAGAGAAATCTATTTATTTATATATCTTTATTCAAATCTATTTATCTTTATTTAGAATCTGACATACACAGATCAACAACTCTACCAGGTGAACTGAATCACCAATTACATATTGGTAAACCCAAGGCTTAGCCATGCACCTGAAGCTCACCAATGCCTGCAGGGACCAAAGGCAAGTCAATCCAGACTGATCCCACAGAAAAGCCAATGCAGAACAAATTGCTGAAAAATGTCATTGCTGGTCATGAAACAAAGATGCCAGAACACCTAGTGCACTACAGGCCTCACCCACAGGAACTGGCAGGCAAAAAGCAGAAGGCTGGCTACCTGGTCTCCAAACCTGCCAGATCTTCATCTAATCGAGCACCAATTGGATGCATCAGGCAGAAGAGTTTGGTCCATGGCAGGCTAACCCTTCAACCCACGGCACCCAAATGATCTGCTGCCAACCTCATGGAGCCAGATACCAGAGCACACTCCCAGGGGTCCTGTGTAGCCATGCCCCAATCGGCCAAACCTGGGTGGTTTTAATGTTAATGGTTTTAATATTATAACTGATTGGTTCAAGGACTATCCTCCTATGTAGATTAGACGTGTAGATTACAATGTCTGTAGTGTAAATGAGAACAAACTTTATATACCGGCCTAGCATAGATGTTTTTTAGAATTCCCTAGGCCACATGGCATCACTAGAAAATCTAAACTTCCCTTCACTCCATCAACAACACTTCCACTATTACATTAACTACAGTGTACAGTGAGAAAAGAAATTGCGATTGTGGTGAATGATCCAGGGATGCCTAAGATCAAGCTTGTACTGCAGAAGTCTTCATTCCAAGCCAGATGTCATCAGGGTTCAAGAAAACATATGATTAATACCACATGTTCATGGGAGGAAACCAACACCCCAATACATTGTATTCACTTAAGCAGTATTGTTGTTCTTAATCATGGCGATTGCACTAGGGAGGAACCTCTGGAGTGTATATAGTACAGGACTAGGAAATCTGTACACTACATGGTTCAGGGACATCTGGAGTTTCAACAGGCTGTCTGTTTCCAATGACAGCATAGTGTACCTCAGCTGCATGGGTTCAGGGTCAATTGCACCATTAATGCATGGTTTTGGGTTCACACTGACCCTGTGGGCTTTGAAACCTGACTGGAATGTTCCATTTTGAGATCTGAGGAAGTAATCAATGCAGACAGAGTCTGTTTACTCCTTCAAGTTCAAGATGATTGTTTTTACATGCTAACAGACTGGAGGAAAACACTGAACATTGGTAGGGAACAAAGTTAAAGGGAAAAGTATCTGCAGAGATGCCAATCACCAATGCTAACAAGGAAATCTTTGCAGGCAGAGAGAGAGAGAAAGATTTACCTCAAAAATGGATATGACAGTATTTTTTTTTTATTTGTGCCAAGCAATAGTAAGAGAACATTAAAAACAAGTGTGGCAGGTACATAGGCAGCACTTTTTTTTACTGTCCAAAGACTATAAATCCATGGGTGTGAATCCTGACAAACTTGGTGCAAAGCAAAATTAACTGCTTAACTTTACCCTATGGCCCTATGGTAAATAATCTTTTCTGCCAAGTGAATTTTATTTGAGTTTGCTCTGACTGCTGTGTTATCTGTAAAAGCAGATATCCATCGTTTTTAGGTGCCCCTGTATATCTATTGCAAAGGGTCACATATCATTGTTAGTATGGCCAAACCATAGATGTTGGCACTTCTGAGTCTGCTGCCCGCTTGCAATCACTCATCAACATTCTTCTTCTTGGCAGGATGATTAAACACATTTGCGAAACGTTGGGTAAATCTGTCAAAGCAATGAGTTATGGGACGTCGTTGGTTCCAGATTGTTTGGTACCCATTTTAATGTTTGTCCCACCAGAAGGGAGATTAGAAATATGAATTTTGTGGAAAGGAATCATTGGGAATGTGGCCAGGTGGCTGGCAAAAAGCAAGAGCTTTTATTTATTTATTTATTTTATTTAATATCCTGCAACGGTTTCCTTACTAAGGCTAGTTAAATGAAGTTTTTATTCATTCCTATTATCTCAGAGGTTATCCATCTGGAATAAGGCAGTCGGATTTCATGGGAATAAGAACTTACAGTACATTAAGCAATTTATCAAGTGTTGGTACAATTTGTTGTAGTTGTGCTTGATGTGGTCCTAACAAAGATCACTGTGCTGCCAAAGCTGCTTGGAGAGAAATTAACTCTGGCAAGTCTTGTCTAATTCCTGAAGACCCAATCGCATGGTTGAATTAGAAAATCAGGGGAAAGTACAGCAAATATACAGAAAACAAGACTTTGTTAGATTGTGTAAGATTGGGCTTATACAGTGAGCTTAGCATATCCTATACACACCCCGGAAATAAGTGAATAAGGTGCTACAGAAGAAAGCTAAGAAAATTAAAACTATGAATCTTCACGATAGGAATACATTCAAGGAGACACAGATTAAATGAACACAGATTGATATTAGTTCAATTTGTGAGAATGGCTTTACAAGCACTGCAAGTGCACTATCATGCTTATCATCTAATGAGAAACAAAGCAAAAAAGTAGGAGTATGCATGAAAGAAAATAAAAGTCAGTAGCTATCCAAAATAGCAATTCTAGATTATCTTGCAGAAATCCAAGACCTTGAACAAGTAGGGTCAAGAGTCAGGGGACAGCATCTTCTTGGCATCTAGAATAGCTGTGCTGTTCACACTCCCTCTGGAAGGAGATACATGATTATGTTTAGCTCGGAGTTGACAGAATATCTCCAGGCCAGGAGCAGTGAAATGGAGCATGGTTATAAATTTATCTGGCATTTTCAGTGCAGGGAACAGATATGGCAGAAGGTTCTCAAGGACGATAAACACAACAATGTGCAGTGAAAGAAGTTCCCAGCACTGGGTTCGGGACCAACTAATATATAAATAACATTGCTATATACAAGCATAAATGGGAATGTGGCCATCATTTGTATTGTAAATTAAGGCTACATCCAGATAATTAACTATACATTTTTTTAAACATATATTTTATTCCTACAATTTTGAACAAATCTGCTTTAACCCTCATCAGGCAGCAGGGCTAATATCCAGCCTTGGGACACCATTTGCTACCATAACCACAAATGCATCAAAGAAAATGCAATGCAACAATTACTGAGGGTATGCAACTAATCATTTTTGTCAATGGACTTTTAGTTACTTCTAGAGTCTGGGACTACAACAGTCACTATTGTGGTGTTCATTTACACTTTGTAGCTTAAATGTATCTATTTTGAGCAAGAAAAGTAGTTTGATACTCTGTTGGTTGCCTCTCTACGTATAGGGGACCACTCTAAAGATTTTATGTAAAATTTGGTGATTTCCTTTCGAAAAGGGTTCATCAAGGTCCATGATGCCTTAATCAGCCTTAAGGAGAATCCTTGAAGAGCCTTTCAAAAGAGACTACTGTTCATGTCTAAAGTGTTTTACAAATGTTACTAACATTAAAAATGATACAGTTGAACAATACAAAGCAAAAACAAGAACAAGCACTTAATCTGCAGTACGATGTGTGCATTCATTTCGTGACGTTTTACTCACTCATCAGCTATTCCGCTTTATCCTGTATACAGGGCCATAGGGGGCCAGGAGTCTATCCCAGGGAACTTAGGGCATGAGGCAGGGTACACCCTGGACAGGGTGCTAATTCATTGCAGGGCACACACATACAACACTCACTCACAAACTACGGACAATTTGGGGATGCCAAACAATTTGGAGATGCCAAATTAATCGAATCTGCATGTCTTTGGGAGGGAACCAGAGTACCCGGAGGAAACCCACCAAGCAAGAGGAGAATGTGCAAACTCCATGCATGCAGAGACACGATTCAAACCTGGTCAGGAATTGAACCCGGACCTTGGAGGCGCAAGCAACAGTACTAGCCACTAAGCCATGGTGTATTACCTGCTTGCTAAAACCAGAGTCATGTCTTTAATCAAATTTGTCTTACTACAGTATATGTTTTTGTGACCTTGGCATATTATGTCGAGGGCACTGCATGTTTCAGCAGGAGTGTGTTGGATACGTTGCACATTTTGCTTTTATCCACCAAAATTGATACATCAGCATTTATTTATTCAAGAGGAACCACATAATGGTTTTCAGTTACAATGCTGACATATCCAAGATCAGAGCCCTGAGCTAAAAACAGTTCAGTGGTGGAGGTGTGAATACTCTGTGAATAATGATGATCTTTTTTTTTTTTTTTTAATCTATACAAAGATTATGATACTACACTGTTCTGTTTCAAACACTGATGTTCAAACTTACAATGTATATATCTGTTTGTATTAAAAACAGCACAAATTTTATCTAAACCATTTAGAGAAAATGCAAAACCTCTACTTCTTTACTGTCACACAAGCATGAGTTAAAGCAGACTGATATGGTCCGGTACTGCATACCACTAAAAGATTCAGAGGCGGTTCACAGTACTGCAAAAAGGGGAGAGCGGCAGTCTGCCAAAACCCAACTTCAAAACCAGTCATGGATGGACTTTCAGCTGGGAAACTGATAACATTGTCATCTTAAACAACAATCTGTCTCCTTAGCAATTGCTTGTAAGTTGTTCTAAATTGCCTCTGAATTGTCCGTGTTGCATTTCGATCTTTCATTATTTCTAGTTAAGCTGAAAACAGCCACAAAGCTATCTTCTAACACAAGACTGAATCCTGAATCACAACTTGGTGTGTGTGATTGGTGATTGTGCACTAACGTTCCATTTTACACTATTGAAACCCCAGAACAGTTAGTTATTTGAGATTATTCTAAAATGTAATAAATGAACACAAAAAGACATGGTTTCTTCTCCTCAACTTTTGGCTAAATAGTACCGCAAAGAATTTAAAATTATTTTCACCTCTGTAGACAAGGGTGACCCTCAAGGGTCAGTCCTAAGTCCTTTATGTATTACAGTATAATCCTCCTTTGGCCAGATCATCCAGTACCATGGATTAACTTTCACTGTTATATTAATGAAGCTTGCATTTTTCGTTTTCAGAACTCTTAATAAGCAGAATAAGCATAACCACTTAATAAGCAGAATTTATTTATAACTTAATATTCTGGTTACACTTTCTAGCCCAACAAAGTAAAAGCTGACACAACAAAAATGTTGCTTGTTGTCCCCAAAACTCTGTTCTATAATCTTCCAGAATTCAGATGCTTTAAATGATGTCACTATTAAACTTTCAAGTAATGTTGATTTCTCCAAGGCTAGAATATATAGTATTAATGTCCAAAGTACTCTCCACTTTTGTAGAATCAGGTACATGATCAATAACTGTAAGTAATAATTCACAAAATAGTACCAAGAATTGAGGATAGGGCTGATTTCCCTCTTGCACAATATGGCCTTCAGATAGCCTTAAAGCCCTAAAGTGATGTTTTGTCTGCATTAGTGCTAATTTAATTAATTCCACTTTACATCCCTAACACACCATTAGCAGTCACTGAGAACTAATGTAACGTAATGTAACTGAGAAGTGAAGTACATGAAATACTGTGCCGGTGTAATTATTATAAAAGAAGTCGATTAATTTCCTTTTTTTAATATTATTTTTCTTGGAATTTTCTTCTAGATTTTGACCACTTGTTTTTCAAAATGCCTTTGGAGGAACCTCAAAATAAATAGAGGAAGCAAACATTGTTCATAATACAAATTTCACAAAAGGACAGATGGATTTACTGTAAGTTCTCTGTTGTGTGAACAAAGGAGCTGGTTCACGATTGCTTTCCTGTTTCCATATGCTTGCTATTTAGAAAAAGACTTTTCATGATTTGAACAAATTGACTAAAATAAACAAACAAATAAATAAATAAATAGTGTTGCCTTTCTGTCATTCAATACAATTATTCCTGTATATAAAAGTAATAGATTTATGCAAATAATGAGACTGCATGCTTTAAGGCTCGATAATAAAACCATAATGCTTTCATACTAAGAACAATCTTTAGTTCCTGATAGGGAGTAAAAAAATTTTTGCCCTCCCATTTAATATCACAACTAGCCACTACAATGCCACTACAATGCCACTACAATGCCACATCAAGACACTTTGCCATGTCAGTTTCAACAATACTGGTCTACTGGTGGTGCTGGGACAAGTATATTGGGTGCCATAGCTTCCAAATTCTTTGATAGATTGGCACCTCGTCCTGGGTACATCCTGCCTCACAGTCCTGAGTCCCCTGGGACAGTGTCCAGCCCTCCTGCATCGTAGAGATTAAGCAGTATAGAGAATAAGAGCACTCTTCCAAATTTTCTGCATCTGTTTTGGGATTGGGG
The DNA here is from genome assembly GCA_028570985.1 of Heterobranchus longifilis. NCBI lineage: Eukaryota > Metazoa > Chordata > Actinopteri > Siluriformes > Clariidae > Heterobranchus > Heterobranchus longifilis. The sequence continues at coordinate 2,670,192 of JAOVVB010000043.1, forward strand.
TTACAGCATGTATTTCTTGCTCACCTAGAGTTTGTAGTTTGGAGTACTTGTCTTTGACAGATACCTTCCGTTGCGTGCATGTCTGTGCTCTCAAAACCTTGTTTAATTAATAGTAGCTGAGTGTCTCCTTGTTAGACAGATGAGAAGATAAAGCTTTCAAGTTCTCTTAAGGAAAATGATAGGCTGGTGAAAAGAGCAGTATTGTGCCATCTAACAACTCCGCAAGTATAATTTAATTTCCCCACGGCAATCAGAGAGGTGCCTTATCTCGCTGTAATGACATTCATTACAGCTCCAGAGATCTACCGTGTCACGGTTATGCCAACATCTCTCTCCATAAGATCTAAAGTCACCCGCCCTTCTCCTGTCAATGTGTGTTTAAATGCGTGAACGGGAATAGCTATCAACACGATACACTATAGCAGGCACTTGAAACACACGTCTAACAGGTCCTTATTCAGTATCTGGCACTGAAAGATTGACAGCGAAGCAAACACACATTCTCACTTAATTATTCCACATTTTGCTTTAAGTTTAAGCTTTGTTCTTCTTCTGTCAGTGCAATACAGACTGTTGATTAAGTACAGCTAAATATAGAAATATTTAGGGCGCTATGATACTACTGTGTGGCTTACTACATTTATTTACTTCTTCTAATCATGACAGATGTGTGCGTGACAATATATATATTCCATAAGACTTGGGGCACAAGGTGGAATCCAATCCATCGCATGGCACATGCGCACACACACACACACACACACACACACACACACATCCTACAGGTGATTTGGGAATGCCAATTAATCTAAACTGCATGTCTTTGGACTGTGGAACGGAACCAGTGTACCCGGAGGAAAATCACCAAGCATGGGGAGAACATGCAAACTTCACACACATACCCGAGGTGAGAATTTAACACTCAACCCTGGAGGTACGAGACTGCAGTGCTAACCTCTACACCACCATGCCACAGCAACAAAGTGTTTATCATGTAAATACAGTTGAATGTATTTAAGACTTCACACACACATATAATATATTCATTAATTATCTACACTTCTTATTGTGTGTTGACTCGATGGAGCCTGTAGCCTATCCCTACTGGCACTACGGGCAATTTGGAAATTCCAATCAACTTTCAGCCCGTGTTGCTTGACGGTGGGAGGAAACCAGAAGAAGCCCACCAAACACTTCATGGACAAAGGACTGGAAGTGGGACATAAACCCCCAACTGTGGAGGTACAAGGGGACAATGATACTGTAACTGCTAAGCCACCATGCCACTATGTATAAGATTATTATAAGGAAAATATGAGCTCAGTAACATATGGGGCATTGGAGGACCACCTCCAGCTGGATTCTGCTTCATGATGGTTTGGATCTACACATGCTGCTCCTGAGCCTCTAGTGATCCAGACTCCCCTCTGTCCTCTGTCCTGGACTCCATTATAACTTAGACAACTTTTGTTATACTGAACTTCCCGCAGCCTAACACATGATGTCGTTATATAATTTCTATCCATTATCACCCAAAT
>JAOVVB010000043.1:2687214-2697230 GCA_028570985.1 Heterobranchus longifilis
CAGGATCCTCGCAGGGTTGGCCTTTGTCTACTAAAGCTGGCACAATCTCCAGATGCCTCGGGATGGGTAGAAAAATAAAGAACAGGTGGAAAGAATTAGCGTAGTTATACATACACAAACATATACACATATACACACGCACACATACTCATATACACATATGCAAGTTGACTGGTTCTTCTCATCCTTTGGCCCTGTGTTGACCTGCATATGAACTTGAACTTGAAATTGAACTTGAATCCTTGCCGATGTTTGCCACTGAGTGGATGCCACCACATTCACACTTACCTGGAAAAGGTTTAGTAGTACCCATTTTAGTAGTCCCTGAGAAATCAAAACTGTGCTCAAACTGGCTTCGTGTAGCTGCTGCAAAACATTTACTCTTACCTAGAAAGCCAAAACCAACATACCCTGTACCATATATCCCCTTCAAACCTGTAGCACTGCTTGACTCAAACCATCATCCATCACTTCACAAGGAAGACTTGCACTATCCCCATTTAGGCTATTGTTTAGTCTGTAGTCTTACTAGAACATTCGGTTTCCTGGGTCAGGTGAGTCACAATCCCATACAAGGAATTGCAAAACTTCTATTTAGGTTATGACCAGCAATAAGTTGTATCAGCAAAACTGTTTCTTGATGGTCCCCAAAAGAAGCCTAGATATGGACACAAATGTACAACAGGACAAGGTTAAGTGGTTTCTAACAGCACCCTAAATCATTCAGGCTTATGGATTTTTTTCCTATGTGCCTCTTGATTTGCAGGTTGACCTGATTCTAGCCCTCTGGCTCCATTGTTCAGGTCTAGCTGGAGGGTAAAGAGTATGAGCAGGGGAGTTGTGTTTTAGCCAGGCCTCTAGGCGGTTTTTTTTTTTTTTTTTTTTTTTTGCAGGGTCAGCAACTGCAACATCCAATGCTGCGCCAAGCCAGATAAATCAATGAAACCCAATTAGACAGAGGAGAAAAGAGAAGGTGAAAAGCAAAATGGAGCTGAGATGAAGGGGGAAAATGACTTGATGTTTAGTTTTACGTTCTTGCCATCAAAAAAACAAAACAAGGCATTTTAAGACACACTGTACACCTCTTATGCCAACCTGAATAAAAAATAAAAAATAAATTAAAAAAAAGGCAAAAGATAAATAAACACTGGTCAAACTAATCGCTTTTGCATATTTGCACATATTTATCTGAGTTCATTTTACTCACGTTTCGTTTTAGTATCTTCCCATCCATCACTCTTCTTAGCATACATATGCAATTGACACAAATATAATGCATATAATTTGCCTTAAAGGATTTACATCAATGGTATGTAAATATGTTTTAAACCAACTTGAGAAAGCAGTACAGGATGTGGTGTATTGGAGAGACTGCATATATAGCATATTGTATTTGACACATGAATGCAGAAATTTGTTTCCTGAGCTTGCCGCAATATAAAGTAAATTATCTCTGACCAATATTTTAATCGCACCATGACAATATGCCAACATATAAATTTTCTCATAAAGCCATGACTAAAATAAATCACTAGAAATTCACTGCATTATTTATAATACATACAATATGTGCATTAATATTTAATGTCTTTTATGGCAGCCACTGACATTTCATATGGATAATATGAACAGGTAGAACAATATATGATTTGATGAATATATGATGATAAGTTTTTGGTATGCTATGTTATAATCTGTGTTTGCTTCAGTTACTCAGGTCTAACCTCAGCAACGTTACGTGGCAATAAAATAAAGTCAGCTGACGACCTGAATGTACTGAATGACCAGGTTATTACATCTATGGAGCTTTTCCTCCCTGATGGCATGGGCACGCAGTACCTCCAGGGCTCAAACTGTATAAGAGGGACTCTAGAAGCATGAGAAATCATTTGCATACATGCATTGACCATCAATTTCTGACCTTCTGAGTCCTGACCTTAAGCCCATTGAAAGTATTTAAAAAGGGCTTTAGAAGACTTTATCTAGTGATTCAAGTCTCCTTCAATGCAACATCTCAGCCAAAATCTGTTTGCAATTCCCCTTTAAATTTCATTCGAGCATACTGGCAAAAGTTACAGAATAATATAGGATATAAAAATAGGACACATAGGGGATATATAAAAATAGGGGACATTTTAACACATTGAACAATGAGAGACATAACCGTCTTCCTTTTTGTCTTTTAATAAATGCAAAAAGGGAACAAAGTTTCCATGATTATAAAAGGATAATGAGCACACTACTTAAACATTCTAAGTGCTTCATTCGGTGGCCTGTTAAAAAGGATGTGTTTCCATGCGGAGGTAATGAGCAGACGATAAGGAAGTGATTAGCATTGCAGAATCAACGGAGGAACCGAGAGCTTTATGCGAATCTTAAGGTCAAATTTTCAATTCTGTTAAAACAGCAACTCATTTAGGCCTTGCTGACTTGCTGGCACTGTAATTGCTTCATTTTCCAGAACGGCTGAAATAAAAACCAAGCTAGATAAGATTGATATATACGAAATTGATGAGTTTGTGTCCTGCGGTAATTGCGGCAATTAATTTTCAATAATGCATATATGGGAAAAAAAAAAAAGAATTTTGAATACAGTAATTAACCACTTGACAGTGCAATGTTTATTTTCCATTTTGTTATTATTCGTTGTATTGTTATTTTGAACTGAAAGCTTTGCAAATTTTATAGAAGGTGGGAAAAACAGACGGTCCTTAATAACCCTATTAATACACTACTCTACTGGCTTAACCTCAGGCTTTTTTTTTCTTTTTGAGTTTACAGAATGACCATGAATAAAAAGTGGACAGTCGGGAAATGAGATCCAATTATCAAAAACCAGCCAGATGGCCTTTTTTTTCTGTCCAGAAGTGATTTCATTAATCCAGGGTTGAATAATAGTTTGGGGAACATTGTATTCAGTTTGAGCAAAATTGCTGTAATATTATCTCGCTGTATAACTCTATAATTCACGCAGTCAGTCAGTTCAATCTTTTCAACAAATCCATGAAAGTTCACATAAGGTGTTCTAGATGGCCCTTTTCATTACAAGTCTCATGAACCCAAATAGCTATTTGTGGAGGTTTAACCCTACATGTGTCAGCTGTCCTAATGACAACTTTATTCAATATTGATATCAAGTTCCCATAACATCTAAGTACAAGGGCTTATTGTACATCTGGACTTATCAGACTTCAATAATCCTCGTCCCATTTTTGGATCAGAAAGAAATATTTACGTTTCTAGTATTTTATTGTCATGACATTAATATTGAGGTTGTTGTGATTTTTTAAAAATAAAACAATTAAATTAAGCTCACTTTACTGAATTGATTAAGTGTTGTTGTTGGGTTTTTTTTTCAATTCTATTGAAATGATAATGTTCTTCATCCATCCATCCATATAGGAACCTCTGAAGTCCAGATAGGGACCATGGAGGCCAACAGTGATTACAATTGCATTTGTTCTTATTTTACAACTGTGGTAGGACCTCTGGTCAACACTCACACAAGAAATCACACACTACAGGCAATTTGGGAATGACAATTAGCCTAATCAGCATGTCTTTGGACTGTGGGAGGAAACTGGAGTACCCGGAGGAAAACCACTAGATTTAACAAATCCAAACTATGATTATCAAATAATTTCTAAGACCAAGCCTTTGATACAGGTGGTTGTACAGTTCTTTACTTATTCTTCCACTCACAAATTTAGCTTGTATCTGCAGTTAGTTTGCATGCTTTTGTAGAGACATCCCACCTTTTATTCACTCTCTATACCAATTATCCTGTGTTGGGTCACGGCAAACCTGGATCCTTTCCCAGGGAACTTAGGGCACAGGGCAGGATACATCCTGGATGGGGTGCCAACACATACATGCTACAGTACACGAAAAGCTGAACTTGGAGACATTATTAACCTCCCCACAATGCTACTACAAATCCTAGCAGCAATATGCAACCAATTCTTACACTGGTCTATGCATGAAATGTTTCACCTTTAGGCTACACATTCTGGCTGCTGCATTTCTCAAAAAAGAAAAAAGCGAGAGAAAAAAAAAAAAGACCCTGGAATGTATACACCAACAAGAGAAAAACTAGAAGTGACAAGGGCAATTCACTCGCAAGTGTGAATATAGAGGGAATAGCATTGTTGATTGTCTTTCAGGACAGTAGGCAAATCCTGTCTGCTAATCAGACTAAAGAAAAGCAGGTAATAAACCGAAAGAAGTGATATGTTAAAGTGTTCCTTCGCTTAGAAAAAGGTGGTGTTAAGGGGGTTTATCAAGAGTTGCATCACTTAATGGTAAGCGTTATTTGAGAGCATAATTTGAGCCTGGGAATTTAGTCAGATCTTGATTAAATATAATTAGCAGTTAAATTAGAAGTTAACAGAAATCCGTGTTAATACTGAATCTGTAAGAAATGCTTTTACTTGAAACATTTTCATGAAAATTGGCTCCAGTTGACCAGTTTGTTCGGTGTGGAATAAACACAGATGGAATGGCCTTAAAATGGACAAAAGCAGCTTTAAAGAAGCCTAAATATGCTCTTATAAATGTTTATAAAAGGTTCTGTAGGTGTCATGTAGCATTATGAATGTTTGCTGTTCTTTGTTGCAAAGGTTGCCGTTGCTTCAACTCGCACTACCTAGTTTTTTTTTTTTTTTTTTTTTTAAGGATGTTTGAAATATAGTAATATAACAATCACAAGCACTCTGTGAACAATGAGGACTCGTTTGATGATTGTAATGAAAGAAATATACATTTCCACGAAATAAGGTGCTGCAACCAAGTGGAACGTACTGATATTAGCCCATTTGACAGCAATAATGACTTGCACAGATTGGTGTAAAAATGTCCTTCCAGATATACATGTTCATTTCCATGCACCTATTTATTACAAGTAATGTTATGATTCTTTACTGATTAATTCTCGTCACGGTTTAATGAGAGAACTGGAATACTGGAGATATGCTTACTTAGCTGAAATAATGGATATACACTTCAGATAATGAAAAACTTATGTTTGAAAATTAGCGTGCCATTTGTTGTTTTTCCCCTCCGCACTTTGCAATATCATAGGATAAATTTACCAAAATTTACTTGTCACTCTGAGGGACCTAGCACTGACTCGACGGGCTCATATTGTTCATGTAGTACAAAAGCCGAGAACGGCAATTTGGCATAAGAAGTGTATAATCAGAGAATTACACTGACCCTCGGAGAGCTCCATTCACCACACCACAATAAAGCCTGATTGGAATTGATAGCTCTTTTCAAAGCCCAGATGCTCTCTTCTCTACTGGATATTGTTTTATGAAATATCCTTTGACATGGACGAGAATGCCAGCGGATTAAGAGGAAACTGGCCTGGTTTACAGGAGGTGGTGAGGTTGGAGGAAGCGCCATTTTGCTGATTCCATCATGGGAAGTGAACGTTGTAATGACAAGATGATGAGCAACAAAGAACCACACAAACTTCACATACATTAATGTTTGTGATGATGTCAGACTTCTTACCAGATTTGTGCAATTGTATAATGATTTGACCTTTTGTATGCTTCCATCTTATGATATGTGATTAATTTTCATATGACTAAACTTTTATTAAATGTATTATTTTGTTTCACATGCATTGTATCAAGTGTTTTAATATTTGTTTACTTTTCTGTGCATTATTAAATAACTTGTTAAAACTATATATTAGATATGCATTAGATAGTGATGAAGGTGAAAGTGTGCTCAGAAGCCTTCGTCTGCACATATTGTGTTGTTTGCAATATCAAAACAGCTGCAACACGTTGAACAAGATGTACAGATGCAAAAGCAATAACTTTACATTTTGTTCTACCTTTGAAGCTGCACAAGGCAAATCCCAAGGCAAAGCCAAATTTGGTTATTGAAAACGCTCTATGACTCAACTCATGAAAATGAGCTGAAATATTAAGTTGTTTTAGTCGGGGATTGTTCTTGAATACTTCATGAATACTTTTAATATATATATATTTTTTTTTTTGCTTTATTTTGTTATGAAGTTTGTCTAGAAACAAATTAACACCAATCTGAAGAAAATCTTAATGATAAAAGTGGTTAATGACTTGTAACTTTACTTGGACTTATCGGTCGGGAATTCAACTGTGTCTTGTGAAAGACTTGGTCTCACCTCTGCTAATTACCGCTTTTGAGTGAGCCAAATATAAAAAGAGTCAAATATAAAAAAAAAAATGCTACTTGATAAATAAACAATGCATTTGCTTGCCTTTCTAAGAGCTACACAATCATAGGGTGGCATGTCCAATGTCCTATTTAACTCCAAAGTAGTGTTATTCCAGAAAACTACAACAAGCCATAAGGGAGGCTCATTAGGACAGGAATGGAGCATTGGAAAGGACAATTATAAGGTTTATATGGCAAAAAAGGAGTTTTGTTTAAAGCAAATAAGTGGAATCTAACAAATTCCTAACAAACAGAGACAAAGTGTAAGTACATAAAATGTTTTTACAGTTTAAAAAAACATATATATTTTACTACATACTGCAATGATTTTTTTTATGAGTTAAAAGCCCTGCTGCATTGCACCTCCAGGATTGGGGGTTCAAATCTCCCCACTGGTCTGTGTCCATGTTCTCCTCATGCTTGGAAAGTTTGCTATACTGGTTTCCTCCCACAGTCTAAAGACAGGCTTCGTCGGCTGATTCTCATTTCCAATTCACGCCTAATGTTTAAATGTGTGTGTTTATGCACCATGCACAATGACCTCCATCTTGTGCCCTGAGTTCCCTTGGTTTGTGTCCCCTGTCAATCCCTATATGATATAAGCAGTGGATGAAAGGAGGGAAGGGGAAAATGTCTATCTGTGTGCACCAGAAAGTCTTAGTTTCCAAAGAAACAAAAGGCTGGGGACTAAAGAGGAAAAATGTATCTTCCTTTTGTAATGCCTGAATTAATCTGGCTAGTTTCATGATGTTTTGTGTGGGTTTTAATATGTAGTTGGGCTGGGCAATATAGTGAGACCTGGTAATGGTATTGCTTAATGATATTAGCTTGTCCTTGCGTACCTCACTGGTGATAGGAAAAACACCCATTGTATCCAGTAAAGCAGAACTACGGCATGTCGAACACTACTTAAAACCGTACGCTGTAAGATAGTAGACCGGATGACTTCATGTTGTCAACTCTGAGCTGCCCATAACAGGAAAAATCTACAAATTCGTAAGATAGTAGCCTACAGCAAATGCCAACAGACATATCCTCTTGACATAATATTCCTTTGAGGCTATGTCATTATTAATGACATTCTGCCCCACTAAAATTAATGGTCGTATGCCAGTGCTAGAAAAAAAGAGATACAGTACAGTAGAAAAGGCCAGTTTCAAGAAAGTCCTTCACGTCTCTTGAATTTCAAAAGCTAGTTAAAAGTAAAAACTGCTAAATAATATAAGTAATTTTACTAAGCCATTTTAAAACAATTCTATTTCTCAATGCAAACATTTGTTGTTATCCTAAAGCCAATATGTCTTATGTGGAATTGGCTTTGTTCCAATAATATGATAATATGATTCAATATTATCATATTAAAAAATTATCATATCAATATAAAAAAATCAATTTTTTTATTTAATTTGTTTGTTTTACTGTCAGAAAAGTTACTTTAAGTTATTATTCATCCCCTGCTTAGAGTAGGGATTGGTAAGTTCACCATGAGCCAGTATCCGTGTAGAAACATCAGAAGTAACCTATTTATTTATTTATTTATTTGATGGTTTCATACTGGTTTCATTAGCTTTATACTTTTATTATACATCATATTATTACGCATCTGCAAAAAGCTCCAACAGATGTTCTACCAGTCAGTGGTGGCCAGTACTCGCTTCTATGCTGCAGTCTGCTGGAGAAGGAACTCCAAAAGCAGAGACGGCACTCGACTGAACAAGGTAGTCAGGAGAGTGGAATCTGTGGTTGGCTTTAAGCTGGACTCACTGGAGCTGGTGCTGAAACAGGGGACCTTGAACAAAATTCTGTCCATCATGTCCAGCTGCAATCATCCACTGTATGGAGTTTTTGCCAAGCAGATTTATTTATTTATATATGTTTGGAGCATGTTTGGTGGCAAACGTCTGTCACAGAGATCTTCTACTGAGAGATTCAGGAAATACTTTGCTCCCAGGGCCATATGCAGTTTTAACACCTCTTTCCAGTGCCTGGGGACGTGATTGGGATTCTGGGTCAGATGGTCCCTCAAACACTACTCATTCTCAGTTATACAAGTAACTCTCCTTCATAACACACTCACTGTTCATAGTCATATCTATCTATATATCTATATATCTATCTATATATTTTTTTTTTGTTTGTTTTAAACAATGGTATGTTAATGATCGCTGCAATCTTAGCACAATAGCTGTTTTGTTAGATATTTTTATTTTTTTATTTAAGTTAGAGTATCAATCTTCTTCCTCTACAAGACTGGATGATTGCATGTCTTACTATCCTCGCTACTGGATGTTTGAAATTTCCTTCACGATCAATAAAAAATCTATAGCTAGTCTATCTATCTATCTATCTATCTATCTATCTATCTATGATACTTTTTATACTACTGTTAAAAATTCTATTATTATAACTAAGAATTAAGCGCAAAGTAAACTTTCTACTTTCTTTCCTCACTGAAGACTTTCTGCAATAACGCTAATATTACTCGATATAAATAAGTGGTAACTGGGTCATGATCTAATTTACAATATACTAATTGGCCTCCAGTAGCTTTTCATTTTTCATCCATCATTTATCAACATCAATCAGTTTGAATGTTAGCACTCCTTCCTCATGCAACTCTAAAACCAAGACCTAGCAATTTAATATGTGTGCCATAAATAGCAGGGAAGAGCAGGTCATTGTAGTGATTACAATCATTAAAGCACACAAGCAAATGAAACAGGGTCATGTGATATACTGTAGTGCATCCCATTATTACCCCCGTAACCCCCCTGCCCCCGCCTGCCTGCCTGCCTGCCCCCTTCCCCGATTAGACCTTCCAGCTTAATGAAGAATAAAATACCGTGAGGGGCAGAGAGAAACGCCAGAGCTGAATCTAGCCTCTTGCTCTGCGCAGCATGACTGCATTAATCAAAGCCGTAAAGGGTGCTTTCTTACTCTAGATCTAATAAGATTAAGCAAATAATACCATTACAACGATGTGAATTAAGAACACTCTGCTTCGGTATCTCTCCAGTTCGATATGATTTATATCAAACCACACGAGACGCGAGAGCTGGTTTGAATGATTGGCATTATTCATTTTGATTTGACTGTTGAGGAGGGAGTTAGTAACAAGATTTTACGCTGCCTAGCAGTCAATTAGATGCCGGCTTCTGGGGTAATAACTCAAGGAGAATGAAGAATTCTTATGAGGCACCAATTGATTTACTATCAACATACACACGACACAGCTGTCGTATTGTCTTATCATGCAACAACATATTCCTTTACAAATCTAAGGATCAGTTTTACATTTCCACTGAATGAAATGCATAATGAACGTTAACCAATCATAACGGGTTCGTACTACAGCGCAGTTGAGTACTCGGATGGGGTGTTGATTACATTTCTATAACAGCAGCCAGCGCCATCTGTAACATACTGTACATTCTAAATTTATCTTAACAAGCTAAAGTGTTTAAACACTTTCTTCACATCATTTCTAAAGTAAGAATTTGTATGGTGGACTCGCCACTTTATTTCATGATTCATTCATTCATTCATACAATAACAGTTTGTTTTTACTGTACAAACAACAAAGGCAAACAGAAAATCAGTTTTCTATACAGAGATATATTTAACATTACTGCTGCTATAATATATGTGATTACTAAACATATAGCTATAAATGAAAAAAAAAATATGCTGTGCCTTTTTTTTAAATAAATGTATTGCCCCCCCCCAATGAATAAATAAATAAAAAAATAAAAAAATAAATAAATAAGCAGATTAAAAAAATGTATTTAAAAAAAAAAGAGAGA
>JAOVVB010000043.1:2728977-2753413 GCA_028570985.1 Heterobranchus longifilis
AAAAAAAAAAAAAAAAAAAAATATATATATATATATATATATATATATATATATATGCTGCACTGAAGTGAGGAACGGCATCATTACTGTCAAAGAGAAAGCCTGAGAGCTCTTCTGGCCCCTTTTACACGTATTTAACTCAATTTCACTCAACACTTTATTCATTTGAAACGATGCACTCGGAAATAAAATGTTATCCCGAATTACACCGGGCAGTGGCTCCTGACGCGGATTGTTCAGACAGGAGCAAAGACCGCGTAAAAGAACAGAATCAGATAAAATAGACGTCATCCCGAGCATTTATAGAGCTTTTAGGGCTATTTGAGATGAGATAATTGAACTGGAAACATTTCAGGGATTGAAAGCTTGGCTATTGAAAAGAAATTAAGAGTTGGAGAGGAAGAATTTAAAATCTGTTATGAACAATGTAATTTTGTAAAATAATCAGAGGGAAAAAAAAATCTATAGACCGTGAGTAAGTTGACACTGGAGACTGAGTTTTTCCAGGAAAGAGTGAAGGTGTTTAACCTGAAGATTTCGCCTTTTCACTTTCAGTGGCACGTGAGGGAATGACGGTTTATCGCTGCTATAACGTAAGCGATAATGCGTTATACTGTGATATGAAGAGAAAACTCTAGGGCATAAGCTCTCATTGGGAAACAATCAACTTCAAGGTCGTAATAGTAACTCTTTTCGCATTTCCTAGCAGGTTTCATCACACCACACAGTCGTTCATTATTTTCCCATAACGGCAAGCTTTTCCAAACCCCGCATCTTATAAAAAAAGATTTAAATTTGTTTTAGCTTGTTTTTGAGTAAGCCCTTATTTTTGGTAAGAACTCTTATTTTTTCCCAATCAGACTTCAGATATTTCAAATAACACTTTGGTTTTTTTTCTCCGCCTTCATTTTCATGTTCCTATTTCTTTCATCGTGAATTAAAAAAAAAAGAAGAAGAAAAAATAGACTTGCTATAGTCTCGAGGCATTGACTCACATTTTCTTCTAAGAGAAACCCTCTGATCCTCTCTCTCACACACACACAGACTGAAACAGGAATACATAATGCATCGGGTATGAGTTAAGGCACAGACACTGCCCTGGTTTCGCTAATCACTCTTTATTGGTGCGGCATTAAGCTCGTTGTGTGCTCTTGCACGTCTCTGTGAACTAAATGCAGCCCGGCCCTTGAACATGTTTTTATTGAGCGCTGCAGTCTGGAGCCGAGCGTGGAGAAGACGTTTGGTGTTAACGGCAAGTGCTAGTCGTTCGCGGGTGCTGCTGTCAGCAGGAGTAGTGCAGCACTCACTCCGGCGGCGTCCCATAACTTTACAGTCGATGCGGCGCCTGCTTGGGTTTGGCCGGCCCTGGCTACTGCGTGCTGATTTATGGATCCATATCATGGCAGGAGGCGAACGCGGTGCCTATTGAGCCGAATATGTACTAAAAGGCATGATTTAAGATACACAACTAAGTTTAAATTTCCAAGTTCTACTTGGTTTACGTTTCTCTTACAACTAACTAGCAAAAAAAGACTCACTCACTCTCTAAACCGCTTATACTGTACAGGGCTGCAGGAGCCTATTCCAGAGGACTCAGGGCACTAGGCAGGGTATCATGATCCTCCTGTGTTCGTCCCTAGGGTTTTGTGCTTTGTGACTTGTGTTTCAGGACTTTTTATGTTGTCACGGACTTCAGTTGCCATTTCCCAGCATGCACCTCTCCATCACATGGTTGTAATCGTATATAGTCCTTGTTTGAGGTGGTTCCTTTGTCTTGCATCTGCTTAGTTTGATCTGTTCTGTTGAGTTTATGGTTAGCTCCTAGCCATAGTTCCTGTATTCATGTTTGTGCATTTTCTTTATTTAATGATGTTTGGAATCTGCCTCTTCTTCATACGTGACACAGGGTATATCCTGGATGGCGTGCCAATCCATGCAGGGCAGACAAGCACACACTACAGGGGAATTTGGCCAAAATGCCAATTAGCCTAATCTGCATGTCTTTAGGGAGGAAACCTTCCATGCATGAGGCGGGATTCAAACCCACAATGCTAACCATCACGCCACAGTGCTAACCACTCCACAACCATGCTGGAAATCGAACCCCAACCCTGGAGTTGGGAGGCCACAGTTGTAACCATTACATTTATCACATTTTAATTACAAGTATTTAATTGTGCAAATTCCTTTATACTACCACATTGTCAGTATCAGCACTGCAAAGGGCAATATTACAATAATTACTAGCAAGTGATATATTATAAAGCATAATGTTCCTGTTTGCCTGCTGAAAATCTTAAAAAGGTCAAATGATTTCGCTGGAGACATTTTTATAAGACAATAGCATATTGATAGATGTTGCCATTAAAAAAGCCAAGAAAGATCTTCTCCAGGTTGAGTCGAAATAAATCTTTCATCCTGAACTTTTTAGGAAAAAAAATGGCACGGCTGAGGATTCAGGTGCAGACAGAAGAGTGAAGACTCCTTAGCCAGGCTTTTCGCTAACAAGTCCTATGTGACTCCTAAAACGGAGAGAGTTAAGAGCTAGGCTTGTCACTAAGAGTTTTATCTGTTCCCGTAAAGAAAAATTAAGTGACAGCTGGACTAGACATTGTCACCGGAGAGATCGAGCAAAGAGCGGAACAGGGAGTAAAGAGTGATGGAGAGAATTAAAGGGAAAATAAAGTGTGTTTCAGGTGCTGGTTGCTGGGTAAATAATAAAAAAAAAAGTGTGGTGCACACCTGGCAGCACAGCATGCTGAAGAATCTTGCTTTCCTTTTTTTTGTCACATTTTCTGTGTAATCAAAGGATAAGCTACAGGGAGAGCTTTTGATGTACACACGAATCCCCCTCAGATTAATGGGTCTCTGTGAGGATTCGGAGCAGCCCTTATGAAAAGTCTCATTGTCATTTGAGGATGCGGGGAAAAAAAAGAAAGCGTATCTCTAATCTGACCTTCAGCCATATTGCTTTGCCAGGATTACGTTCTTGCACCTTTTCTCGCTCCTGATTGGAGGCTTGTTTATGAAATCTGGGGTATGAGTAGCTTAGTGGTTACGGCATTGGACTATGGATTGGAAGGTCCCCAGGTTCAAACCCCACCTCCATCAAGTTGCCACGGTTGGCAAAGCCCTAAACCCTCAACTGCTTAGATGTATAATGAGATAAAAAATGTAAGTTGCTCTGGATAAGGCCGTTTTCGAAATGCTGTAAATGTAAATCATGCCACTTCGCTGTTGTTTTCATCAGAAGAACACCAGAGGAAGCATGTTAGCAGTCACGAGCAGCACCTGGATGTGTATCTGAGCGTGAGCAGGTTATCTCTGCTGAAACGTGAAAGGGTTTATTTTCAGCTGTCTTTGCTGATCGTTATTTTTAGGCTCCACATGCCTGGGGTGGATAATAGCCACCCTATAAATGGGGTGGAAGCGAGCCTCTAACACCTCGGCACGCTCGTTTTCATTCTCTCGCAGCAGAGGGCCTGACGGGAGCGCAGGTGTTAATTGTCTCAAAGTCACCTGTTGCAGGGAAATGCATAAAAGCTCAAAGGTGTCGATGCGAATCTCATCGCGCTCTCTTTTGTCTTTTAACGGCAAATGGCTCCGGCGTGCTTTCAGAACATTAACTATGGGGTGTCCCCATGACGGGATGGTGAACATAAGGAGACGTTGTTTTATTAGCCGACAGTTGAAATATGTTTGGCTTGGTCCGCACTTTAGCAGGCAGATGATATCATCCTTATAGAGCATGAAACACAAAAGTTCTCTAGGTGTGTTTGCGTGTGTTGTGATGAGCTTGTAGCTTTGCTCTATTTTTATTGGCCTCCCAGGAGGAGTTGCTCAGCATAAAGAGAGGGGGGGGGGGGGGAGAGGGAGAGAGAGTCCATCTATTGGCCCCATATGGACTTCCCCCAGGCTTTCTCCAATGGATTTGACATAGATAACACTGTTGTGTTTGTAGAGTAGGAGCACTGGGCCACTCGTACATCCAGCCTTCTGCTTGATGAGCGTGCCGCGAGGCAACACACAGGTCGCTGGAAATATGGAAAAAGCAGCGGGTTGTCCAGGGCAACAGAGTGCTCTCGTCTTGAATCTCCCTCCAGCTCACTTGGCAGTGGGACTCGAGCTAATTACGAAGCAGGAAACCAAATGATCACTAGTGTCTATGAGTACTCATATTATGTCATGTGGGCTTCTTAAGTGCTCCAGGATTCAGTTAATTAAGAGTCTACATTGAGTTTAGATTTTCTCATAAATCAGTCCAATTAGCCAGGCTTGTAATCCATGTCAGGCCACTGGCCATTTGTAGTAATAACGCCTCAAATACATAGATGCTGTAGATACTTCATGGCGGGATTGAACTGGAGCAAATCCAAAGGAGCAGGCATACAAAGCATGTTTTACATGATTGCTCATTATTCTTTGTTCGTTCAACTTTCTGGAACATTAAACAACAGGTCTTCATCATCAACATTTGTTACTATTTAATCCAAATATCTAATCAGGATACTTTGTAATTGGTGAGAAGGATTTTTTTCCCCCTACAAATTAGCTACAATTAAAGAAACGTTTAAAGGCAAGTTAATTAGTTTATAAAAAATGCATGACTTGGAAATAACTTAAGTATTGACCCTTGCTCTCTGAGCACTTGGACTGTTTTGTTAAAGGCGTCCTCGGACGACTGTGGTAATTGCAACACGCTAAACGAGGAGGCAGAGGCTCATTTCTGCTTTCGGTTAATATGAACGCTAGCATGGCGTGTGGGGAGTCTTTAATAGCCATTTTCAAGTAGAGCTAAAGCAAATTAAACCTGATGGGCCTCCTGTCTCATACGGCAGGCCTTAATGTGGTAGTGATAGACTGAAGATCTCGGCTTGGAATGCATCGAACGATAAATCCGCCTTTGCTCCCACGGCCCTTTTGCGCAGCCGGTAATTGGCCATTAGGCCTGCATGCAAGATGGAGGAGCCAGATGTCTGGGTAGTGGCTGAGACTCCACGGTGGGTTGTTAAGTTGGGGAGGGGAATGGAGGTTGTAAAAAGAGAGAATATCGGGGGCTGGACAGTGTCCCTCATTAAATGCGTTGGTGCTTGGGCTGGTGGGGACAATAAAAAGCAGTGTAATGATCTTAGCAGAGGAGCTGCTCAGTTTGTCTCACACTTTGAGCTGAGCAGTAAAAGGATTTGAACGAGCAGGAGAGGGGGTTGAAAAAAAAAGAAATTCCCTTAAGATCCCAAACTGTTGCTCACAGCTAGGGCACACCTGTCCTTGAGTATATGAAAGTACCTTGGGGTCCTTATATAACTCCCCGCTCCCTTTGCCTTTTCTTTCGCTGCCCGGGTGCATGTCCTTGTATTGATATGACATGAATAGGTCCTTAAGGTCCAATCAGAAGCAGCCTATCTTTACCTAATGCACGTTGGCCAGATTCCTGATTGAACGCGCCATATGTGATGACAACGTTCCTGGTTTTGAATTGAAATCCCATCCTGACATGCTCTTCGCACTGGGTTTAACATGCCCTAAGGTTTATCATATTACCCATTAAAGGGGAAGTATTCATTTGATCACACATGTTGCTCGAGGTATGCTGGGAAACAAAAGAAGGTCGGATCTTCTGCACATTTATTTGGTTTAGGCTGGCAAATGGTGAGGGTCCAGTCAGATTAAGAACATTCAGCAAGGTGTTAGATATCTAGAAGCTGCTATCTATTCCACTCCTCCACCCTAATTTGTTTACCCAGCTCTCTTTTTTCAAACTCAGGCTAGACGCAGCTGTTGGTTGGAATGGCAACGACTTTTCATCATGAAGGCCGTAGGCTAAGACGCAGGCGATCAAAAACACAAATGTTTGTGGCTGAGGGTCTTCCTGATATCCTGGGGTCACCACAGCTGTCGCCCACACTTCTCCCACACGTCCAGCTCGCTTCTCAAAGTACCAACTGGTGCTAGAGAGGGATGCCGTGGTATGTGGTAGACACAAGGCCAGGCATTTGCAGCGTGGCCAGAAACAAAGATCGGCTTTCAGTGATTAGTCTCGGGGCGTTAGTGCTAGGATAACAATTGCAAATCCTTTTAGTGCCAATATTCTGTTCCCCGGTGTGATTATTATGTCTCATTGGGGCAAATGGAAGAATTATGAACTTTTTTTGGAAGGGAAAGTAAATTACCAGTTAAGATGTTCAGGTCAGAAAGTTCATTGTCGAGAAAGGGAACAGATGTAATATTCACGAATGAGTCCGAGAGTGAACAGGCTGCCCCATTTCCTGGATCAGGAAGCATTTATTCCAATGAACAGCACTTGGAAATGAGCCCCAAACAGGTGCTGTTTCAAACACAGCTGTTTAGAGTCCATAGAATTATCAGCTCGTCTATTCCGAGCTCTTCCACGATTCTCAGTTTAGATCATATTCAGATTATTTGTTATTTCGTGCTCTCACCTTGTCAAACCGGCTTTTGTACTTTTCTTGCTTTCACCCCACTTCACTTTGCTTTGTTCTTGCTCTGTAAGTGATCCCTGCAGCACAGGGAACTCTGACTCATGTTACAGGGCAGATCATTTTCAAAAGTAGCCAGGATAATAATGATACTGATACGTGTTTGTAGTGTCGGTGGATGGGTGGGTGCCTGAAAGAAACGATGCTATCTAGAATATTTTCAGAAGCACTAAAGACACCTACTTATAAAAAGGGCATTTCTGTGGGTTTGTGATTTGTTAATGCTTTCAAGAAATATATGCTTTTTGTTTTGGTTATAATAGCATAAATGGGGAAAGCAAGAAATAACACCATGGTATCAGACTGGAGATAACCAACCTTTGATGATACGAAACGATAAAAAAAAATCATACTAACCTGTAAATTTGCATGTATCTATAATTCAGAAAAGTGGAAGTAGTTTATGTTGCAAGGTTTTAATGGTCCAACCATGACTGTTATCACCTAATTATATATATTCATTCATCCATCCATTCATCCATCCATCCATCCAAGCGCTGTGCTCCAACAAGGGACCATGAGGGCCAATGGTGACCATTGTATTTATTCCCATGGTAGGAACTTCACACGTGAATTCACACACTATGGGAAATTTGGGGACGCCAATTAGCCTAATCTGCATGTCTTTGGGACTGTGGAAGGAAATCTGAGTATCTGGAGAAAACCCACCAAGCAGGGGAGAACGTGCAAACTCCATGCACACAGACCCCATGGCTGGAATCGAACCCAGACCCTGTAAGTGCAAGGCGACAGTGCCAACTACGAAGCCACTGTGCCGCTAATTATAGATCATTACTACATGCTTAATATAAAATGTATTCATTTTCACAGGAAAACGTCCTTGAAGGTATGAACTCCATGCCAAGCTATAGTACAGTTTAGAGCCTATACTGTATATAAGGTAGAAATTGCACATTATTTGCATATACATGACATCAAAAGGGTTTAAATTCTCTCTATCGTGCTGATCAAAGACAAAAGTGAAAGTGAATTCCTAGTAAAAAAGTACTAAGAGTCAAAAACAAACCTTTTATAATAACGTATTAACACAAGTCCTTCATCGTCCACATAAAACCTCTAGCATGAGTGGCTCCATTAAGTGCTGAGCTGTTCTGTGTGCCTTTGCAAGTAAATATTTATTTTATAAGCTTTTATATGCAATGAATACCACAATTCTGGTATTATTAGGGAGGACATCTTAGTTGCTGCTTTCACAGCAGCCTTTAAACCCTTCCATTATGTTGAGTTAAAAATGCCAGGTAGTGTGACTCAGTCGCTTGATGTATAATTGAATCAGTGAGCGTGTTTGTCGCTGGTCATTGGAGTAACCGGAGAAGCCCTAGTGCCCTCCTGCCGAACATTGTCATTGTGAGAGGCTGAATGATGGATCTGTTCGTGTTGACCTCGAGGAGAGGGGGAGCTTAGCGCATAGTGTTAGGAGAATGATTATCACTATGAAGTTTGTTTCTATGGTTTCGCCGGTTTCTGTCACCATAGAGCAGGGGTACAAAGTGAAATCGGTTGCTTAGAAAGATACAGATAAGCAACAAGAATGAAGACACGTTACCTTTTTATGCTTAATCATTAATAATTGATCCATGTTTATAAATAAGATAGTTTGAAGTGGTTATGTTTTACAGATTTGGAACTTGAAGCCAAGAACTATTGCATGCTTTCCTGTCAAGCTGTCTAAATATTCTGTTATCATCATCAACCAGAACAAGCCATGTCGTCATGTCTCTGAACTGCAATTTTTTTTTTTTTAACATTTGATGTATATTTTCAGCTTGGTCTGCATCCAGCATCTAGTCGAACAGATTGTGACCTCTGTCTTTGGGTTCTGTCACATATTCAGCGCTAAGCCCGTTGAAGTCAAACCATGATATGTTTAGCCAGATGTGAGCACTGCAATCACACTCAGGCGTGCACCAAAACAAGCAGGTGGTCGTCTCCGTTGGCTTCCAAGAAAAAACGCGACTCTAATAATTCGATCCAACTGCAAGGAGTAAACCTACTGTGTTCTTTGGGTTGCAGATTTTTTTTTAAAGAAGTAAGCTGTTAAACCTTGCCATGCATTGCCAACTGAGCCAAAGTTCAAAGCTTTAGTGCTGTAGAAATGCTGTGTTGTGAATATTTAGTTTGACGTATGAAAGGAGATTTTAAAAATAGATGTAGCAAATAAAATGTTTTAAATGACCTAATTGCTGCGCTAGCTCAGTGTTGACTCTGCTTGCGTAATTTTTTTCAAGCAAATGTTTACTTGTTTGTTCTGATTCAGTCTTGGTAAAAAGACTTATTGTGTGGAAACAAGGTGGCTCAGTTTGATAAAAAAAAATCACATTGCGATTATTTTTAAGTATTGCGATTACAATTTAAACTGTAAAAGTACGTAACTATTAAATGTACCATTTAGTATACAAACATAGTTATGTAGTAATTGCAAAAAATTTAATAAATATTTATTTAGACAATAAGTATGTACTTACATTATTGACAAACTTTACATTACTTCCTACCTACGCATATACTACCTGTAATAAGTTGCAGCAATTTGCAATGAGATAATTGTACAGGTCCCTACCAAAGTTTTGATTTACATGCGATTAATTGTGCAGTATTAACGTAACATCAATTCATGCAAGCTTTAAAAATGAAAACACAAATGTGGAGTGTTATTTACATTTTTGAAAAAGGAACAGGAGTACCTCAGGGTTTGAATATGGGCACCATTTCATTGATTTTAAAGCATGTGCATGGTGCCTGAGTGGATAGATGAATAGTGTGTAATAGAGTGAGGTTGGATGATGAGCAAATCTGGACTTGTTAGAAAGGAAATCTGTAGTCCCAACACCAGCACAGTTGGAGGCAGTGTCTATATCTCCTCCTTTCTTTGTTATATCTTGCTTTTTTCTTCTCTGCCCTCGCTTGCTCTCTCCCCTATATCTCCCTATATTTCCATTCTCTGGGTTGTGCTTACTTGCCAAATGTAGGCTTTGTTCGTTCTTAAAAAAAAAGAAAGAAAAAGAAAGAACACAAAAGAAAAAGATGGATAACGAAACATTTACATGCAATAGCTGTAAAACGTTTCCAGATTCAGGCACAATAGAATTGTGTATGTGTATGTGTGTGTGTGCGCACAAGAGATAGCTTTCTATGTGGGTGTGTCTGGATACTGCTACATTAAAACAGCAGCCGAGGTAGGATGAAAGGTATACGCAGGGATACACACATGCTCTGTGGGCGCATTTTGTTTTTTGTGCAAACCACAAATTACATTAGTGCCATATGGAGTGAGAGATTACACTTGCACTGGCATTAAATGTCACTTCTTGCATCTGCCACAAGGCAACTGCTTGTGAAAATAAATTAATAAAATAATACAATCAAACAGCTGATGGATGGCTCGCTGTGATGCATTTTCCATTTTCATATATATTGTATATATGTGTTATCCTGAGGACCATCTGTTGTGGAATATAATCATTGTATTAGTCAATAAGTGGGTCAATATTTCAGCATTTGCCCATCTACTGATGTGACTGCTGATTGGGTTAGGGGGACAGGATTCGGTTAGCGGCATCTCGACTGCCATGTTTTTTCCCTTTTTTTTCTCAGATTTTTGGAAAGATGTCAGTGTGAGTCTCAGAAATAGTATTCTAGCCATCTGGAACAGACAAAGACAGCAGAGTCGCTTCATTTCACACTCAATAAACATCAACTGCTGGATAAACATTCGGAAAAAAACAACTGTAGCCAAATGGGTTAAAAAAACAACAACAACAAAAAATTGCAAGGAAAATGAAATAGAGTTGCAAGATATTTATATATAAATATGGAGTTTATAATATTTTAGTATATAGAATACTTTTTAGTATAAGTATTTTAAGTATATCATTGTTCTCTCTCTCTCTCTGTACTTTACTGATACAGTCAGTTTAATAATCCATCGTGTATAATGTATAGAATGTATTTATGTAAAAATAAATATTTTAAAGATTTTTCTCAAATTCCTCTTTTGTGTAATTTTACAAATTATAATTTTTATAGAATTAAAAATTTTCTGCATTAGAACAACAATTGTATAAATTTGATCAGAATTTTAATTTTGGTGTTAATGTCTAAAAATATGGTGTAAAAATATAATGAAAAAAATTGTAATTCATATTTTTTCATCAATGCAGTTTGTAGTTACTTTTATTTATTTAGCTTTTTTTCATTCATATACCTAATTAAATGAAAAAAAAAAGTAAACAAATTAAAACAACTACAAACTGTAGGAGAAAAAAAATACATTGGAACCCATTATATTTTTAGACGTAAACTTAAGTGTTAATAACTTGTTACTTGATGCTGCCTACACAAGAGAATGTTCGAATGATTTGCATGAATCATTCTTTTGCGTTTTGTGTTAACATAACAAAAATATTCATTTACGTTTTTTCTCCCTTAATTTCTACCTATAAATGCAAAATCGCCTTCATTCGCTTACTGGTTTTGGGTCAGGTTTAATTATTTATAAAGTTTAACAAATTTTTGTTTATGTTTACTAATATTTGTAAAAATATACTTTTTTAAAAATTTTATAAAACTTTTTCTAAAATTTACCAAACTTCATTCAAGTACTAATTCAGATTCAATATTTACATAATAAATACACTCAGTTTTTTATAGACTTTATTCAAATTCTTTAACACTTTTAACTCTGTCAAATGACTTTTTTTCATTTTTAGATGTAAAAACGCTATGCTTTGATCTATTCGACTCCTGCAGAATCTATTCATCCACAAATTTAAAATGAAAGTGTGCGATAATCAGAGTGCTGTGCCATATCTTTATCACAGAGCGAGCGATTAAAGGACCTAATGCATATCTCAGTGCACCGTTCAGCCTCCTCTTCAGAACAGACTCTATCTGAAGGCTCCAAATTGCTATTCTTATATCTGCAGGCGTAGCAGGGGACAGTGGGAAGAAAATGGGACACCACCTGGCACAGTTTAATCCTCCTGCTACCCCTCCACCCGCTTTCCTTTTCCGGAGGTTTCTCCTTAGCCTGGAGCAGCCTGTTACAGTATGATGGCGAACACACGGAGGCAATCGAAGTCCTGGGTAACAGGGTAGAAGTGCTTTTAGCTTAGGTTTAAAAAAAAAAAACGAAAACGAGCGAATCAAGTGATTGATGTTGAGTTGAGCGCTGCTCTTTAATCAGACGTTCGTGGTCTTTTTTTTCATCTGTATTTGAATCGGCTCTCGAGTGGTGGGAGGTTCAGCGGAGCTCTAAGTCATGGCTACAGTTTTAGCAGGCGCATGGGACGCAGTGAAAAATCACTAGCTGTATCAGCAGAGCTCGAGTTCGCTAGTACTTCATGGCAGGTGATAAGTCATGCGGTTAAAAATATGAACATGTTTAAAAAAGAAATCCAGGCTAAAGACGTTTGACTGCAATCATCATTTTTTTTTAAGTCAAATAGCATTGTCTGAGGATGATGCTAAAGTGTTCATGACTTTAAAAAAGATTTTTCTTTTAACCGTTATTTAATTCATGTCATATTGTGCGGTTATTAGCACTGGTTTAAATTCTGATCATGCTCGGCCCAGTGCTATTCTACTAAGTTACTCATAAATATCCTAACTGCTCTCAAGCGTCATTGCTTCTTCAAGTCTGAATTTCCTTTTTTCAAAATGTGTTCATTATGTATTAAGAGTGACTGAGTCATTTAGCATTGTCCTCCATCCATCCATCTATCTATCCATCTAGAAACCTCTATGGTCCAACTAGGGGACAGTGGTGATTACTGTTGTATTTATTCCCATATTCACGGCTGTGGTAGGACCTCTGGTCAACATTCACACACTACGGCCTTTGGCCTGTGGGAGGAAACTCACAGAGCACGGGTAGAACATGCAGACTGCATGCACACAGACCCAAGGCGTGAATAGAACCCAGACCCTGGAGGTGCAAGGCGACAGCGCTAACCACTACACCACCATGCTGCCTAGCATTGTCCTAGCATTGCAAATACTAAACCGAGGCTAAAAGGCTGCTTGTGTAATTACAAGTAATAAATCACACTTTAAAAACATGTAAGAACACGTGTAGCCCTTAAAACTAATAATTTTTTTTTTATATATTAATAACCATGTATATTGCTCAGGATTGTGCAGTATGATAAGAGTGACCTATCCTATAGGCAATATGAAGAACTAAATTTGAGTTCATTTTAACCAACTATACAAACATGGCAGAGCAAAAAATGGGTCACATAGGCAAAGAAATAGCACAGATACACATGATCATGTGTTTTTATTGTCGTTTTCGGTTGTCTCGAAGACCAAAAAAAAATTATAATAATAATAAAAAATAAATGATAATAAAAACATTTGAATTATAATTCTCAATATAACGCTCATTTTGAGAGTTATATTATATATTTGTGCAAAGTAGTGGTAAAATACCCTTTATTAAAGTATGGATAACTTTCGTTTAATCTGACACATCCGAAAACTTAAAAACACAGATTGATGTGCGAAACCTCCTCGTTAACACACTGGCAAGGCGTCCATATAAGCTCATATATTTTTGTAGATGTCATCAACCTATGCTGTGTGCATGGGTTTTAAGAGTTTTAAACAAGAAAACCAGTCTTAAAGGAGAGAATCATTTTGATTCCAAGGCTAATAAGTGCTTAATTCATTTAGTTATTTATTTTACATAAATATGAAATGAAAACTTTATAAAAACGTTTATACCCGTTTCTTCAGTGTCATGATTTTGCTTAAGCAATAGAATCGACTCAGGTTTGATTCAGAAGCTGTTTATGCACATTTAAATCCATTCAGTTCGATTGCAATTAGTATTTGGATTCAGTGATTCAGTCTAATTGGAAAAGTAAAAAAAAAAAAACATTTTTTTTCTAAAAGGTGTCCCTAAGTCGAGTTTAGTTTAGTTTGTTAATAAATTGTGATTCATTCGGTTGGGAAGAATAAATCATTTCACACACACATACACACACATACAAAAGCATGGAAATATCAAGTAAATCGCATAATTGGAAGGAAAAAACAGCATTGTGTTGTCTTTAAGGTCAGAAGAGGCAGCAGGAAGAGGCATTATGTTTGGCAGATAATGAGTGTTAAAGTGTTTCGGGTGCAGGAGGAGGAGATGAAAGAGCTTTAGGGTGGTGGATTTGTCTCCTTCAATTCCATCTCATGTTTTATCACTCGTCAGAAGTGTGTGGGTGGGTGTGTGTGTGTGTGTGTGTGTGTGGTGTCAATGCGGTGTGTGGGTATGTGTGTGTGCACTCCATACTGTAACTCCTGCCTTTGTTGTGTGTGTTTTTTTTTTTTTTTTTTTTTTTTAAGTGGCATGGAAGAAATGAGTTTGGGAGAGAAACTCTTTGTGAATGCCAGGGATTTTAATCAGTTTTAATGCACTTACTTTGCAGAATTGTACGGCACGCAGCAAAATCTCCTGCGTTGATTTAACACCTACAGCATCCATTCTTCCTGCCTGGACACGGAGCAAATCCAGAGCTGGGGATTTTGCTGCGCGTGCTGCATTCCGTACGTTTTATTGATGTTAATGCGCTTTCCTTTGGCACAGTTTGGCATCGTTACTCGCCTTTCATTGCCAGTCAAGCACTTCTGAATCGAAGTGCCTCAAATTGGATTGAATTGATCTGAAAGAGAGAAGTGATTTTATTAATTTTTTGGGGGGTTTTGTTCTCATTCATTCTCTGAGATTCCTTTTGTTTTGTTTTTTTCCGCTTTTGGCACTCGAGGTGGTCGCTCCGTATTCGCCGCTTTAGCCCGATAAGACGTACCATCTCTCAAGTATCTCGATCGCTTTGATCTCAGCGAGGGAAGAAGACGGCGAGCTAATCCGTTTGAAGCTTTCCCTGAATACGCTTCCTGGTTGTTCATCTCACAGGGTTGTTTGAAGATTACCAGACGCGGAGTCGGAAGCGCAGCAGACGCGCGCTTGTGTTCTCTCGAGGTCAGAACGACTCCTTAATGCATTAACGTGACATTTAGAGGCATTAATAAAGCCTTCTAAACTATTAAACTGACATTCCTGTGAGTTCTCACAGCTTATCCTGCTTAACACAGAGAGCGAAGGCCAGGCCCGGCGAGCGCTTTTGTGTGTCCAGGTACATTTAGGGCTTTGTGAGTTTTTTTTTTGTTTTTTTTTAACAGACTGCTTGGAGAATGAAACAAGGGACAGATGGGCTTGAGCATCTCACATACACACATACACCTACACACACATCCTGGTTCCTGGTGAGTTTGGCGTCTATTCGCTGTAATGAATCACAGATGTAGAGATATGATGGAGTGATGGTGCAGCCACTCTGGAGTTTAGATAAGCAACAGCAACAAAAAAAAAGTATTGGCGGAGATAGACTTGTCTTTAGTCTCAAATTCGTTTGGTTAAATATTTCTGAAGTCAAGAAACTTATAACGTCCAACTCTGTCCTTTTGGATGACTTGTTTTGTTTCCAATGTTCAAGGCAAACTCACTCAAAACTCATCATAAAATTCATTTTCTACTTGAAACCTAACTTGTAATCGTTGAGAAACTGAGACCTCGCACTTTCAGGGTCGTGGTTCGAGTTTGCATGTTCTCCCTGTGCTTGGTGGGTTTTCTCCAGGTATCCAGGACATGCAGGTTAGACTAATTAGCGTACCTCAATCCCATGGTGTGTAAATGACAGTCACACTGCTGGCAACAAGACTCGTTAAGTAACTGCCACAGAAACAATGGGCGTGTCCGTATCCGTTGCCCGATGTGCCGGATGACACAGGGACGGACCAAAATACTCACATCTTCACTGCCTTGAACTATTTTTTTTTTTCAAGAGGAAAGAAGTTAATTATGAAACAGCTGTTTATAGTTATTGGGATGTACAGTAAGTGAAAAAAAGGAAGTTATATATTTTTTTGCGGATGTTCCACAGTGCTAAACAGAACTGTAAGTGGGGGAAAAAGCGGGATGATTAAATCCTATTCAGCGAAACAGCAGTCAGCCATTTTATCTTTTACCTAGTTCCTTATAAAGTCTCTGTGGAAACATGACTTCACTTTTGACCCAAGATTACTGAACCTACAGCTCATTGTCCAGTTCCTCATTTGGGTTTTTATTAACAGTATAAAATCAGTGTGCGCGAATCAAAACTGCTAAAAACAGCACTGTTTCTAATATTTATGGGGTTTCTATATTTATGAGTATCGCTAGTTTGATAAAATATGAAATGGATCCATCCAGGTGTGTACAAAGTTTAGGTGAAGAATGAATACACGAACAAGCACATCCTTCTTGTCATATATATATAAAAGGACAGGTGCAACAGGTGTTGTGAAAGCAATGCCACAATTTGCACTGTGAGAAGACAATGTAGTGCTGCAACTCTGTTAAAGACAAAATACCTCTCTCTCTCTCTCTCTCTCTCTCTCTCTCAGCACACACACACACACACACACACACACACACACAGCAGAAACATTTCCCATCTGCTGTTTATAATCGAGAATGGTTGGAACTGGAGGACCAGCAGAGACTCAAATAACAACAGAACGACATGCAGTTTTATTATCGCTACGTAATAAATAATCTATCATTTCTTAATCGTTACAGCAATATTGGCCTTCGGAACACAGGCGTCTCAGACGGCCGCATTATGCAAATGAGCCCTCGGACAGCTAAATGTTTTTATTGCGGGCTGTGAGTACCGTGACCAATTTCAGCCTTCGTGGCTAAGTGTTTCTTAACCATGGCATTTCCCTAATTTTCGTCAATACTATGCAGAATAGTTAATAATGGATCAGGAGTGGGCTGATGAATATTTATATTGTGGTTCTGTTGATTTTTCTAATTTGATTGGTCGGAAATGACTACAGGGTTTCTGACGATGCACTACTTACAGTATTCGGTCATTCATATAGGAACCTCTGTAGTCTAACTAGGGACCATGGATTTTACGACTGTGGTAGGACTTCCGGTCAACATTCGCACACTGTGGGCAATTTGGGAACGCCAATTTGTCTTTGGAAACCGGAGTACCATAAGGAAAGCCATCATGCACACAGGCCTTAAGGCGGGAATCGACCCCTGACTCTGGAGGTGCAAGACCACAGTGCTGCTATTTTTTTTTTTAATATGTGTAATTGCTGATATGATGGAAGTTTTCTTTAAGGAGTTGGTTTGTCAAAATATCGTGGTGACATTCATTACTTCGATGAAATGACGTTGGAACAATGTTGTCTATATGACGATGTGATAATGTTGAATGAATGCCCCAACACAATGTTGGAAAAAAAACAAAAAACAATACCATTCTGATGACCTGAGAGCATTGGAAAAATACCAAAGGAGCCACAAGGGTTAATAAATAAATAAATAAATAAATAAGGTCTAAGACTTGTTCTGTGAAAGAGGATGTGATGCCATTTGGATGCTGTGCACCACATTACAGTAGAGTAATTTCGAAACTAAGATGCACTTTAATGGAGCGAGGTAACATGACTCTTAACACAAAGAGATGCGCGGCATGAGACACACTTGCTGTGTGTGGGAAGCTGTTGTGTCCATCCGAATCCTAAACTCTGTTAAAATCTTATGAGAGCGTGGATGTGTCGCATAAACGGCATGAAGGGTCCAAATAGAGGTTACGATTGTATTGTTTTAGAAGTTGTATTTGCAACATTGTGTTTGGGTCGCTCATTCAACATGATCTCAGAGTCATTTAAATCAGTCGTTCTCATTTTCAAAAACAATGGAAGGAGTCTCCAGTTTCAGTGCTTTTGTAACAGTCACGGTTAAAGCTCCAACTTCAAGTTTTCCGCCCTGTGGTTCATTGCTGGACATTTGTTTGAATAGGTTCGAAAAAGTTAACATTTACATTTACAGCATTTGGTAGATGTTTATCTCATCATACATCGAAACAACTGAGGATTAGGAGCTTGGCTCAAGAGCCCAGCAGGACAACTTTTGTTGGTCATGGGGTTTGAACATGTCCAAATTGCTGTGGTGTAAGAGGAATAAAACTCTCCTGGATGTCCCGTCCTGCTATAGAGAAAGTACTCATCCGCAGGGTTGTAGCGGTATGCAGTACAGTGTATATATCGGCTTTACGCGAGATTGCATGTTGTGCTTTAAAACCTACTAGAGTTCACTTCCTCATGTAGGTGTTAATTAGCAATTTGCATGGAGTTTCAGGTTCAGTATCAAATCTCTACAAGATGTAGAGTGTGAACTATACAAACACCTGGACGTGTATTATGTGTTGGTTCGAATGTAAAACTAGTACCTCTGTGCAAATTGGGCAGGTTCCAGAGCATCGCAGGGGGAAAAAAAAAAGGGAAGCGTAAAAAAACAACAGAGGAAAGTTTGAGTCACAGTGAGTCATCGGCATGTTATTTTTAGTACGAAAAAAAGAAAAAATTTGCATCGCTAATTGCGGAGTTGACAAACATAATCCGAGCAGATTGTGAGATATGTACCAGAATGAAGGCTGTAGATTTTAAAACCTCTCTGCACGTCGGCATGGTAAGTATCAGCTCGCCTCCTGCCTGAGCAATCAGTCATGCGTAAGAAAGCAAGCTGCTTTCTGGAATGACTGAACTCTGTGTTTCACCGCAACGAGTGTGTCATGGTGAAGTGATGCCGATGATGACAGTCCCTCTTGGTGGAAATGACCGGACAGCATCTTGCTAGACAACTGCAAGTTCCCACCATTCACACCCTCCCTCTTTCTGTTTCTTTTTTTTCTCCCTTTCTCTCTCGTTCTTTCTTATCCAATATAGAAATATATGGTTTCTATCGATATTTGGTGCTACAGCTATTAGCACGATTTACCACCAACTTCACCATCAATGGCCCTCCAGTCTTGATTCAGCCTGCCCGCAGTTACACACACAGTTCTGGGTGAGCACTGAAAGATCTCCCTCCTCCCCCTTATTCATCCTGTCCTTCCTCCGTCCTCTCTTACTCTCTCTCTCTCTCTCTCTCTCTCTCTCCCTGTGTGTGTGTCTATCTCATCCCCTTCTCTTGCTTCTGCTCTCGCTCTTTTTCACTGCAGCCAGTTTGCAGGAGGGAGATGGAGAGAGAGAGAGAGAGAGAGAGAAAGCTGATGATAATGCAGTAGCCTGCGACTGCTGAAGGAAATAAAAGCAGGCGTGTATTTAATCTGGGCATTTCTTTACATTTTGGTGAAAAAATAAACTCAAGGTCTTTTCAGGTGTCACGACGGTCATTTTGAAAATCTTTTTTTTTTTTCATCTGTGGTGTGGTCGTTTCACGTAGGCAGATAGTTACATTACAGTGTTTTACACTCTGCTGTGTTGTCCCACAGCGCTGTTGAATTCTTGATTCTGATTTAGTAGACCATGGTGATTCATTTCCGGGAGTTCCAGCTACTACTAACAGCTCAAACAGAGACTGGTGTAACAACCATGCCATATAAATAGATTTAAAAGCGTACAATGGTGGTGTTTTCTTGAAGGAGATGTCGGTGTCATGCAACTATCAGAACTAACACTTCTGTAACACTTCTGTAACACAAGTAACGTTCTCCAAAAGCAGAAAAGCAATCAGGAGGAAGAGTTATCACTTTGTGAGTTCACAGTGACATCACAAATGTCCAGGAGAGGGGAAAAAAGCCGCTATACCACAAGTGATCACAGGCGCTAACTTGTTTCATGGATGTTCCACATGTAAATGAGAAAAAAAAAAGAAGATGACATGCTGTTCATACCTGTACAGGATGCAGTGCCATTCATAGCTCAGTGGTTAAGCTGTTGGCCTACAGCTCGGAAGGTCCAGGTTCAAACCCCAGCACCACCAGGTTGTCACGGTTGGGCCCTTGAGCAAGGCCCCTAACCCTCAACTGCTCAGATGTAAAATGTAGGGTGTCTGCCAAATGCCATAAGCGTAAATATGTACAATTTTGTTTTGGGGGTGATATAGATAAAACACTTGTAAGCAGCCTGTTTCAGGAAAATAATCAAGTTTTGTCTGATAATAGTAACTTGATTATTTTACAATAACAGCATGTCCTCTAGTGTCATTCCTTACTAGTAATTTCATTTTAAGTGAGGCAATTCTTGTAATTTTGCTTATTTACACCATCACAATGGATCTGAAATGTAGGAACCAAGATTTGATTGAATTTTAGACTTTCAGCTTTAATTCAGTCTGTTTAGCAAAAAAAATATCCATCTGTTTTCACCGCCGTAAACGAACAATTAATTAAGAAGCTCTTGAGCTGATTTTGCTGTATGCTTTTTATGTTTTTAGGTCCGTCTCTAGTGTGAAGTGGTGTCCTATTAGTTTTACAGCATTTCAATGAATCTCAGCACACAGTGTTACTCTTTACACTTTCGAATTCATCCTGAGAAAATTAAATACTGAAATATGGGATGAAATAACTAAGAGGACACACCTGGCCATGAAACTCCCTGTCAGTCGGTTGTCCAATTAATTTTGAACCGGGGGATTGGAGGGGCGGGGTAGCTCAGTGGTTTAAGACATTGT
Organism: Heterobranchus longifilis; assembly: GCA_028570985.1. NCBI lineage: Eukaryota > Metazoa > Chordata > Actinopteri > Siluriformes > Clariidae > Heterobranchus > Heterobranchus longifilis. Next base: position 2,749,003 of record JAOVVB010000043.1, read on the forward strand.
TCCACTGATTGAAGGGTACTAGGTTCAAAACCCCCGAACCACCCAACTGCCATTGTTGGGCCCTTAAGCAAGGCCCTTACCCATTAACCGCATCCATATGTATAATGCGATAAATGTCCTGTAAGTTGCTCTGGATAAGGGCGTCTGCCAAATGTCGTGAATGTAAAAAAATGGCTATAATTTCTCAACAGTTAATGCAATGTTTTTAAAATGAAGCTGAAAGTCTACCCTCCACAATCACATTAATTTACTTTAAATACATTGTGGCATTATACCAAGGCACAATATGAAAATGATTTCACTGACCGAATACTTAAACATTCACATAGGCCAAGTTTATAGAACTGTAACATTCGGAAAATGTAATGCTGAAAAAAAAGAAGAAAGAGAAGGCGGCTGCTTGTTTTCAGTCGTTTCCCATCTCTTTTGTGCTCCTTTCTCTGTCGTTCTTTGTGTTTTTGAGCCTGAATTCGAGCAGAGATGATTAGAAGAGGAGTTGGCCTGCGCGTGCTGTATGCATTGGCATCTGTTCTAATCCTCCCTCCTCCCCCTAAAACCCTCTAAATACCCTCACACCACCTCTCATCTGTCCTGGTCCTCTTCTATCCTCATTCTCTCTCTTCTATTCTTCCCTCAGATAGGATTTGTCAGTTCTTCAAAAAAATCTGGAAACATGTTTTCTCTCTCTCTCTTTTTTTTCCACACATTAAGAGGTTTTTTAAAACCTGTCATGTGTTGTAAGTGTGACGGCTTGAAAAAGAAAAAAAGAAAAAAGAGGTTAACTGTAGAAAAAACAGGGAATATGCGAGACAGCAGAGCGGTCGTGACGAAAAGTTTTTGTTCTGTCTGAGCTTTACATAACACTTGTCCTGAAGCACGTACATGCTTTTGGTCACTTTCCAAGCTATACAGATAGATAATGTTTCCCTGAGGCTCTAGGAAAAACTGTGTCCTGATGTGATACTATAGCTGTAATTCCTCACGGACCTAGCACAACAAAGATGCAAGCAGATGCCTCCGTGCTGCAAGCTCAGATTAGTACGTTGATCAAATCTGACAGCCAGACAATGATCATGGTCGATTTAACCAGTTTATATCACATTCACAAAATTAAAATATATTTCCTGAACACTTTATAACTTTAGAGAACACTGTACACTTTGTTGATAATTAGGATGAGCTCAGAAGGTATACAGCGGTACCTCTGCATACAAATTTAATCCGTTCTGGAGGCGAGTTCTTAATGCGAAATTTCAGCTCTTAAGGCAAAAATTCTCAAGGCAGGGCTGAGGTACCACCGTACCTTAAAATAATGAAATTAAAGTGTTTTATTTTCCAAAAATATCTTCCACTAAATACTGTAGAAAATTTTTTAAGAAGCTGAGAACCAAAATAAATAAATCAATAAATTAATAATAATAATAATAATAATAATAATAATAATAAAAAACACAGCTAAGAACCTTTGGAGAACAGTCAAAGTTTTAAGAACTCCTAGAAATTTTAGAATCAAACTTCTATATGGCATTAATGGCATAAAAAAAAAGATAATGACTGAAACTTAAGAAAAATGCTGAGGTGTGTCCATTTACACAAAGGAAACATCTTTGGTGGAGTGGTAATGTTTGCAAAATGTCTAAATGGGCTTATCCTGAGTTTGTAAAGGCATCTTATAGTCTCATGTTGACCAATGAATCAGCCATTTAAGATGCGAGAGAGTTAGAAAGAGAGTGAGAGATAGTGTTCGTTCCCATTTTCGACATTTTCACTTTGTCTCTTCTAAGAGTTTGCAAACTCTTGACCACTTGTGCATGTGTGCTGTTGGATTTTGCGAGCACTCCATGAAGGGGCCGAGCTACTCTTTTATTAAACTCACTTCCTGAGTCCTTTTACTGCACTGTCTGTTTGCACAGCACTTTATTTTCCCACAACAGCTCAGAGCTGTCTCACCACTCCTAGCCTCGCCTGATGGCTCCACATGGCTCCATAAAGACCTCTAGAAAGTGGAGCTGTGCCTCTGCTGCGTGGGTCAGGGCATATATCTGCAGACGCTGCTGATGATTTGTCCTGTATAAAGAGGGCACTGGGGACGTCGGCACTGCTCCGAATAGAGCACGAACTTGGTGCATATTATCCAGTAATGCATTAGTCAAAGCACCACTGACTATGTGATTAATCTATGTAAAGAAGTACATTGTCTAATATGCTTCAATGACCAAGGAATTGCTAAAATTGCTTCTTTTTTTACCCTGAGTACCCATGAAAATGTCCTTCATGATATTTCTAAAGCTAGCAGGTTTGCTAACACCTACTAAACTAGCATGTCACCACTAGACTTCAAGGAGATTTTAATATCTGATTCTTGATTTATACAGTATTAATAGCCAAATATAAATATATAACTTCAACTGAATTTAAATATATATATAAAAAAAACAGACTGATATTAGCATAGTAGCTGGGCAGGTAGCTGTGACATGCTAGTTTAGTAGCCAGCTAGTTAACTGCTTTTAAGCTAGCATGTTTGCCATACTTTAATGAATTGGTCTATTGTTGTTTTTGTTGTTATATTCACATACTATGTGTATATAGTACCAGTACAAAAGTAATTTTAAGTATGGTATTATTAACATTGTTAACTAACCAGCTGTATGTTAGCTAACCAACAAGCTATCTAGCTAGTAAACACAATGGCCACAATGACCAATTGATTTAACATTAACCAAAACTGGTAAAATATGTAACACTCAAGATTTTATTCATGTGTTTTTTTGTTGTGAAAAAAAGCTAAACAAAACTATGAATTAGCAGTTAATTAGCAAAAAATACTCACCAACATTTGTGCAGTTAGCTAGCTGACTTAGCATGTAAGTTACAATATGATCAATATGACCATTTCTTCCATCAGAATAGCTCAGTTTTGTGCTATTTATATTCATTTTCTGCAAAAATAAAATAAAATGAAATAATAAGCACTAAATAATGATAATGTAATAAAACTAAATGATAAGCAGGAAAAAAATAACACTTACATATTATTACATTTTACAGTGCGTGTATGAAATCTGATATAAGTAGATGCTTTAGATTTTGTAAGGAAATGCTAGGATAATATAACAATACTGAAGTTATCTCAGACTCAACAAAGTGTGTTGTGATGTAAATTATTACAGTATTTTTTTTCACATTTTCCTGGGCTAGTTAGTGTAATATCAGCACGTACTCTATAATGATAAACCGCCATTGAATGATTTAAATGATGATGATGATGATGATGTGCCTGTATAGGGAAATATCTCAGACCTTCCTCCTCTCCACGCCAGATCTTTACAGAATGCCCACTAGGCCTGTTATTCATAAGAATAGTGGTTGTACAGACAGAGAGGAAGTAGTGCGTGTAATTGGAAATATTCGGTATATCCAGCCACTAGGGCCTGCACTCCGGATGATGAACAGGCTTCTCGGGTTCGCTGGGTTGCCACGAACAGGAGGCCAGTTCCTGTAAACAAGTCCCACGCTGCATGAAAATCTCTCTTGGAGTATCGGGGTATCTTCATTATGAGGCTAGAGGACGACACCATGCATAATTCAGTGTTTTTTTTTTTCCAGCTACTGCGGGTCATTTCAGCAGGTCAGAGCGGGAAGATTTGGCCGAGCTTGTCCCTCAAGCGTAAACATGCTCCGCACATGTCGAGTTTCTGGATGCTTACAGGTCAATGGGTGCTATTGTTGTTGCTGGATGCAGACGGAACGAGGGACTGGAGAACGCTGGGTAATGAAGCGAACCAGCCCGAGGATCGAGCAATTTGTCAGCAATTTAATCACGTCCCAATCTACAAGCATGTTCATTCAATCAGAGATCAAATTATCTGAATTATAGAGGAGGACTCGGGGGAGGGGAAATGGCTTTTGTCTTCCTGTAAAGCTTCTTTGTCCTCCGCTGACTTTCCCAATTCATTCTACATGCGTTTTTGGTTGTCGGGTGTCCAGTAAAAAGAAGAAAAAAACAGCATTGGAATGGATTTTAATGACAGATTAGACAGAATAGATTAAATATTTATAGTCAATGATGACAGACTCACAGTCGTAGTTCCTGTCCCGACTTCAAATGCTAGTCAGACTTCAAGAACTCATTAAAATGGATTTAACCAATATGGAAATTCCTTTCTCTAACCGCCTGGTCCTTTTCCCATCATGTGACTCAGACTGTGGGTGGTGGTGTTTTCTTGCTTTCTTTCTTTCTTTTCTTCCTGTAGAGAGGTTGCTTGCTGGGTGTTGGGTGTTAGCATCCTCCCAAATATTTAGTGCGAACCATTTCTCTATCTCTCTCTTTCTCTCTCTCTCTCTTTCCTACTTTCCCTCTTATGCACACTGCAGGAAATGTCGAGGAGGACCGGGGTGATGCATTCAA